>SRPN01000052.1:0-101379 GCA_018360045.1 Claviceps capensis | reverse complement strand
CTTTCAAGCCGCTAGCAATGTCTTCCAACGTGCCTTCCCACATCGAATCCGATCAAGCTGCCGATTGGCAGGCTTCTGTGAGCACTCCCGCACCCATCCCGACTGGTGAAGTCCGCGAAATCCCACCGTTGCCGCCCTCAGGCGTGATAGATAGCCTGGACGAGCTTCCCACTGTAATTTTGCGGGGTACAAAGGAGCCCAAGAATTGTGGAGAATGCTGTCCGGTTAGCAATTTTATGCTGTCCGAATAGGAATGCTCTTTGTAAAACCCCTAACAACTAACGAAGAAACCCGCTTATCCGATAAAGGACAAATTTCGCACAAAAAAATGGGCGAATTCGTTATTCCGGGGTCTGCGTAACCAATTTTTCCCCGTCATACATACATATCATTATATGTGTGGCACATTACTGTATGTCAATCGTGTCAATCGTGTCAATCGTATCAATCGTATCAATCGTATCAATCGTATCAATCGTATCAATCGTATCAATCGTATCAATCGTATCAATCGGTCACGTTATACATAATACATAAAATCATACGAACCATGGAAACACGTATGTAGTTTAAATGACAGATGTTTAAATTTCAACACACACTGATTGATGCTCACACTGCCGCCTTAATGCTTCCACTTGTGCACAGGACTATTGTACCAAATGCAACAGACAAAAAGACCAGGCTTTTAACGATACAGAGAACACTTATTCACCCACGCGCTTTGCACAGTTTTCTTCACGCAACTGATGCTGGAGGGCCGTTTAGGGTAGGAAAAGGGGGAGCAATGCCTGATGCCTAAATTTTGGTCACGTGGCTCCAACACGTGACCATTTCGCCACCTCGCTTCTACGAACACTCGGTCTAACGAAGAATTTTAGGCTATTTGGGTGAGTTCGTTAAAACGGGGTTGGACTGTACCAACAGCGTGTGCATAGAGCCAAGACGGCCAAATATCCCGCACATGCATTCGACTTGCCAAGACGAAACATATCTGGAGTGCAGGACCAAAACAAGACCCCCGGCACCGCCGGGTCTCCCCTGTCCGGCAGGGGTTTACCAAACGAAATGCCAGGAGTGGGCATCAATGTCAACTTCCAGTTCGAGTGACCGGACCCTTCGTGCATTGCAGAATGAGCCCAGGGGTTTGGAGCTGACTATTCGGTGCTGTTATCATGCTTATGCACCTGCCACCAAGCGTCGGTTCTTAAATGTGACTACATACAGGTCTCGCCTAATTACCTAATAATTGTGCCACAATTTTGGCATCGCGAACAACACTAATCCGTAACAACATCAATTCACCCACGACACAACAAACTGATCGATACCAGTTCAAGGGCTTGGGCTTTTTATCATGATCATGCCTCTCGTCAATCCTTCCGTCAAAATGCACAATAATGCGTTTGTTCCGCACGACACAGCGATGGACGAACGTTTCGAGGCAATTCGGACTACCCTCTGAATCGACAGGAATTCGAGGGCCGACGACAAGGCTCAGAGGTTGCCTATTTCGACTCCGCGCTAGCTGCCGCCAAGCATCGATCGCGACTTAGGTATGCGCTGTCAAAGGGAGACAAACGCATAAAACGCTGTGCCTCAATTGGCCTCGTGGCTCTTTTTGTTCTTCGTCGTCGACAGCGGAACAGACGCTCATCGCTCGCTGTTTGCGATGATCTAGCCATTAGTTTTGTGAGGTTATCGAAGATAGACAGCTCGTACCCTCAGATCAAAGTTCGAGAGATGCCAGTCATGAACGCCTAGAAATCTATGAAGAAGCCCTGGGAATTTACACATCTATAAAAAGCTCCGTGAAGATCTTAGAATAGAAGCGTCATCCCTCCAGCGTCAAATTCGACGGCCAAATTGACTACCAATCGCAACTTGGACCACTCGCGACTGCATCGGAGAATGAACGACTGTCTCAGATGCTTTCGGATCGACAATACGTACAGCACGAATTGGTATCTCTATGTACCACCAATAGCAGCTGTCACATACATATATGGTTTAATCAAACATATCGACCTTGAAATCCATAAAACAGAAGAAAGCTACGAGTAGCTCCCTTTGATGTTCAATGGGGCCAGCGAACACCCCACAGTCGCGGTCTTCTGCTGTTAGTACGGACATGAAGGTGGCACGCCAAACGCTCTGAATTACATATTTTCAGAGACACGGGCACACTTCTGCATTTGGCACACTCTATCCACGTCTACGCTCGAATTTTTGCGATTGGCGGGCCCTGACGAAGTTGCGAGAATGGTCACTAATCGATGCCCGCATAGCGCCATCATGATCTCCAACCGGTGTCCCATAACCTGGAATGAGCTGCTTCATGCTCGCAACTTTGGCTCTTTCGGAGAGCACAGGAAGCATCTGTAGGCTTCTTGCAATCCACAACAGAATGACATGATGCCACCGCAAAGAATCGGACTGAAATAGCTCACAACACCTGAAGTTATACTTCATTACAGGCGACGGCCATCCATTGCCCCTTTTCAACGCGGTAAAGAGTATGCTGACAACACTATTACAGAAGCATCATCACCAAAAGATTGCAATTGGTACGATGAAATCTCCGGCGCGAGATACATCCAAGGTTGACTTAGTGGCCTCGTGAAACATATCTCTCCGATCGCCATGAAACTCATCTGCGAAAACATCGTCTCTCGTCCCGAAGGCGTTACGCTATACCTCTGCGGACAGCCTTGCCAATTTCAATAGCAATTTGGTTTCCCTTGTGCTCACACAACAGGCCTTCCGGATTATTACCATACGGCCGCTGGCGGCTGCAAAGACGTCTGTTGTGTATGCGATCGATCACGATGAACGTTGTCTGGACATCTGACCTCGACATGCAGAATCATTTGACTCAGTTCAATATCGATCCAAATCGAACGATCGCACGGGAGGCCATATTGCTGTGTGAATTAGTCGAGCTGCTCACAGCGGTCTAGCATTGTGCCTTCAAGACGAGAGGCCGTGGAGCAATCGAGATTTTCAGTCATCATGCGTCGGAAGATTCGGCATCATTTGTAATATCGATTCCAATAGCATCTGAGAAATTATTTCCTTATCAGACGCACCCGGGAGTGATCATAACGCAGCTTGCTTGCACTTGGGTGTTACATTTGACTCTGTATATGAACGTCGCTCCTCCTCACGAGCGTTGTGTGGCGGTGTCTGTTTCCAGGGCTTGTCCACGCACTTCAAGACATTCATGCTGCCATTTACTCGCTGGAAGTATGATGATCTGAGGGTGCTGACGCCGCCCGATTTCCGGGACAACCCGGATGTGAAGGCTATTCACCGCTCATGGAGCGAATCAAATTTTCAAAATCGCTGTATGGCGGCGGAAAGAAAGATGAGCCACGGAGACTATGATTGTAGTGGCCATGTTCAGCGATGGCATCGTACACCCAATGTCGAAGTGCTATGCATCTTAAGATGTCATTGTGCTGTGTCTTCCAGATGCTCTCAAAATGAATGACGATGCGGGCATAAAAATGCCATGGGGCTTTGCTCGTAGGCCTCTGTAGGACAATACGAGTGACCCTTTTGGCTGGCAGCCGAGAACAATTCTAAACACGGCAATTCTCCCTCTACGGAGTATGCACATACATAGGTAAGTATGTATATGTATGGAAAGAATTTACATTGTATGTACATAGGCATCTTCTGGCTGAGAGGTCTCACCGGGTATTTATGGGGACAATCTCTATGTGATCTCAGCCGGAATATTTATCCATCGTTCCCGTTTCCCCGCCACGGAAGTGATCCGCTCGATCGGTACCGTCCAGCCTTAACCTCGGCCCGCGATGACGTTCAGTCTCGGGCGGTCGTTCTGCGTGACTCAAAACGTGTTGTTATTCTTGCGATGAATCGACCCGAGGGCGACGACGAACAACTCACTTGCGAGCCCATATGTTCGCACGCGAATGATGAGCAATGCAGCAGAATGGGAAGCAGAAAATAGACTCGCGTCTGTCCAGCGGTTGCGCCTGCATCAATCAATCCATGTCAGCTGTGTGAACCAACATTTGCCTCACGCTTACCCATCGCAATGCAATATCTGCCTGCCAAAGACCATTGACCCTTCCATCCAGAGTTGGGTGTCAAACTTGGTATCTGGGGCAACGAATGTTGTGTTATGGTGGTTGGTCTTATACCACCATAACGCGCAGTCGCGACAACCCATCATGACTGCACCTCACGCTGTAGCTACAGAAAGAGGGGCACGATATCGCGATTTGAGCAAAGTTCAGGCATCTACAGCGCCGAGAAAAACAGTGAGATCATCGTACAACCTCAACTCACCTGACCAGTGACTACATCAACCCACTGGAAGGCTGGGTTCGTTGAGCCGCGAGCGAGACAAGTCAGCAAGTATGCAACCCATCCCTGTCGAGTCCTGGCTTGATCGCGTCCGGAAAAGCATCTGTGAAGATAATGCCGCAGAAGACACAGGCCCTGGAAAGAATGCATCAGCCCTTGGCGAATCTGGCGCCTCCCCCACGCCGCTGCAAACTCATAATGATGACGCCATTTCAAGGTCGAGGACGGCGCATAAACTTGCCTTCGACCTCTCGGCACCGATTCCGCAGCAATCTCCGGCAGGCTATGACCATGATCCAGTGGGTGAACTGCGACACGCACATTCGACTCTGGTGCCGCCTCGAGAGCAAGAACAATATGAGCGCCCACCCTGGGTCAATTGCATTTCTATAACGCCTGGGCCCAGTGACTGCAGCAGCCCAGTCAAGTGCGATGAGGAATTTTCTCGCAAACCGCGACGGAAGACGCGACTGGATCGATATGACCCCAAGACCAAGTCGGGCTCGGACAAGGCTGAGAGTCACCACCGGGATGATCACCAGCGGCGAGTGGGTCAGAAAGCCCGGCGTAAGAATGAGTTGCGCAGCGCAAAAGACGTCGTGAGCAATTTCACTTCAGAGAGCATTCGCAGAGATCATTTGATGGTAAGCACGAATTGATTTCTAAAGGAAGATGAGAGATGAGTGAGGGAGCGGAAGAAGCGAAATCCGGATTCCGCACGCCATTAATGCTGACCAACTGATATAGATGAAGCCCGGTATTGCGGGGAATGACTACGATAGAGATATACAAACGCGTGAAAGAGGAGGTATGTAGTTGGAATTCCAACTCCAAGCGAGGGTGTATTCATGGTCTAATACGTGCAGCTGTTGCCGATTTGTTGTCGTACGACTTTCATCTGGGCAATGATGGCTTTCGAAAATCTCACTCGGGTGCGCTTCAACCTGCAGACATCGGGAGGGTGGATGCAACGTATCCAGTCCATCTGGTTCGCCAAACTGACTCTAAATGTTTACCAGTTGGGGCTAAGCAGACCGACACCACGTGCTGTCCAGGTTGTCGGAATACTCGAGACTCTCGCGGAGTCGATAAAGGAGTGCAAGTCCAACTCCCTTGTGACACGACCATGGCGCAGACGAAAGCCTCGGAATATCGCAGTGATGTCCCTTACCATCTGTCTTTGAGCCGCTACCATCCATATGAGCCCGTTTCTAATAAGGACTCCTCTCAGCCAAAGCATTGGCCGATGATTCCGGCTCCCGTTGCGGTCTGTGACACTCGATCGCGGAACGGGGCAGCACCTTATCTGGAACCATTAGACCAGAATTTGACGCGTCACGAAAGTGATCAGTGGACAGCAAGTCCATATGAAGAGACATCGACGAAGTTGGGATCAGTAGCCCGGGATACGAGGCTTCATGATGCTGCTCAGTGGGCGAAGCAACCACAAGTTGCAGCAGGTCCGTATGGAGAGACATCAACGGCTCTGGATCCCGCAGCCCAGTGGTGCGATGCTGCTCAGTGGACGAAAAGACAGCATGGCGCACTAGGTTCACATGACGAGATATCAACGACTCTGGAGCTCGCTGCCAAGCGATCGCGGCCCTGGAAACCTCGGGATCTGAGCTTTTCAAAAAGATGCGTAGCAGAGAAACCACTCTATTATCCCATCCACAACACCGCCACGTTCGACACCAAAGCGCAGCAAAAGAAACAGGACTACCCAGTTCTGAGTGTCCTTCGTTCTCACAGATACAGTACAGCCACTTCTCAGGCACAGAACACTGCCTCCGAGCATGGCATCGGCCCATACATGGATCTGGGAGGGGGCCATTATCTAGATTTCGGGCGCCTCAGGGATCGTGGCCATCCTCGAGCGGAAAGAGTGCCTAGGAATTCTCCGTTGCAGCCCACGCGACAGACGGCCTTTCCCAGACTACAACGCCAAGTCAACTCTTCTTACAAACGGGCTGGAAGGCTCAATGACGAAGGGGGGGATGAACGGCCGAGAAGGCGTTCTTATCGGCGGCCAAGTCGGGTGTCATGAGTCGCGGGCTCATGCACACGCGTTCGTTGACCATGACTGACGTGAGTCGATTAATGATAAGACGAACAGATTTGCTACAATTACAATGTTTTTTGGCACTTTGAGTACTTTAGGCAGCATTTACGCTTTTTCTTTACTCCAGTTTTTGAACGATTCGATGTACAGTTGTGTAAAGGGCGATGGTTTCCTGGCAGCTGAAGCTTGGAAGGATGATACGACTTTGTGTATATTAGCCAATGTTACTAATTAAACAATTGATGAGTAGTACTTCCGGTTATCCAGGCCGACGAGTAAATACTTAATCATTCACTCTGTACCTATTTGACACGGCTGTAGTAGAGGCGCTGGACTGCAGATCGAAACGGCGCTTCTGGCCAAAGATGCTAAACTGAAGAGTACTATACAGGTGCGGATATACCGGCCGACATCTTTCTTGAGATCATCTTCTCCACAAACCAGATAAGACAGAAGGAAGTTAGCTACTGTTTCTTCCTGTTTACTATGGGTAATACTGCCGTTATTGGACTGTAAAATTGATCGGGGCTGCAGGCTGCAGGATCGCTAGCCTGTATGTGCGTCACCGACAAAAGCTGGTTCCAAGCAGAACGCATGGAAATGATGTCAGATGGGATTGTATTCAACCATAACCCGCTCTTAGCTTCCTGCTAGAAAATAAAGGATTCGGGACTGAAGAATAACTTGCCATTGCGCTGCAGATGGTCTTGCTAGTAACCCTGTTTTTGAGACCGCAAGCCTCAAGGGTGATGCGAGCAAAGGGAAGCGATTCAAGATTTTTCGTTAATGAGCTGACGATAGGGGATGACGGCGATTGTCATGCCCGGCTAATCAATCGTAGCCTGCGTAAGGGCGGTGCCTTCCCGAATGTGTTCCGAAAACGCTGCCGCCCTGCCTCTCGGGGACGTCTGACTACCTTCGATACTACCCACGCGATGAACTAATTCCATGTCGTGTCCATGTAAAGTCTTATTCGCGCTGATGACGGTGACTGATGATGTGCGGTTGTTCAATGCCAGCTGAGTCCTGACACGCGGCAAGGTGGTCAGGCCAATCATACTGTGAGGATGCGACAACGACGCGCAGTATCGCCTGGACCTCCTGGTTCGCCTTCTCCGTCTCACCCCACCTCCAGACAGACGGTGAGATGTCGATGGTCGTGTGCCAGGACTTGAAAATAGATTTGCCCCCGTCATGAATGTGATTGAAGGGCAGTGCCTTCTGGGCGGGGAGCATTGGTGCTGATGCGGGTGTAGGTAGGTGGTGGTGCGGCTTCTCGTGCCGACAATACATAATAAGGTTGGCCAACTGTTGCAGGGTTACTCCGTAGGTTGCATGAGCTTGCATCAAAGCCGAAATATGAGATAAAACGAGATACATCTGTTTTGGTGTGGAAATGGCGGGGAAGCTATGTACCTTTTTTGTCTTTAAAATCGAAGGGCATTTTGTTGCTTCATTGACGGGGGAACTCGACTTCAGACCTTTGTGGCATCTATGTAGAGCCTACCTTACCTAGTGAAGTATGTATGTACATATGCACTCCGTACATGATACATGTGCACCTCGGCATCGCGGGAATGCCCTGGACACAGGTATGGGGCAGCCGGATCGGATTATCCCATCTCCCACGTGAAACAACCTGTCCTCTGGCCACTTTAGCTCGTCGCCGCCGCCCAATCGCTGAGCTGCATTGGACCTCGACGTGCCTGGTATCAACGTGTACGGGTGCGACTTGACGCTTGATAACGACGGCGACAACGACATCGACGGCGGCGACGACAGCTCACGACTTGACTTCCCACGTTGTCCTGTGCGGACGCCCAGTCATCCTCTCCGACCGATTCGGACGTCTACTCCGACTCTCCGACCATACGAATCATCGCTCATAATATATCCTGGCTGTTAGAATCCCGACTCCCTCCACCAAGAGCTAGCAGGCCTCAAGAAAGAGAGCCATCGACAGATTGCGGTTCGAGATGGAGTCGCAGCAGCAACAACAGCAGCAACAGCAACAGCCGCAGCAGGCGGTGCCCGGCACGCTGAGCTGGCGACTAAGTTCGCATCCTATTACGTTGCTAACGTTTTTGGCATTCAGAATATGTATGTTGTCTGTCAATTTGGAGGAGGGAGGAGCAAAAGAGATGGAGGAAGTAGACGAAGAAGAGGAGGGGAGAGAAAAAATCGGAGCGTCGGAGAAAAAAGAGGGACAGAAATAGAGGGGGACAGCGAGACCGCCTTGAGCTGCTTCGGTTGAAGCACTGTCCGCCCGAGTGCTCAGTATGTTTGGCTAACCTCTCCCTTCTAGCAAGCGTTGTAGTCTACTTCTTTGGCCTTTGGGTCAGCTCAAGCATGTGCGTCTATCTCTCGTCCCCTCCCATTTATTCCTCGTTATCAAGAAACGGCGAAAGCTAGAAGGCCAGGCAGGGTCAAGAGGACGACAGTCGTCGGTAAAACAACGGTACTAACAGCTCACAGGGTCATGATCTTCATCATCACCATCCTTCTCCTCGCCGCAGATTTCTACTACCTCAAGAACATCGCCGGGCGCAGACTCGTGGGTCTACGGTGGTGGAACGAGGTGGACGTCCAGACGGGCGAGTCCAAGTGGGTGTTTGAGTCGAGCGACCCGAGCACCAAGGTGGTCAACGCGACGGACAGTCGCTTTTTCTGGCTGTCACTGTATGTGCAGCCTTTGCTGTGGATATTGCTGGCTGTTTTGGCGGTGGTTAGGCTGCAGTTTCTGTGGCTGCCGCTCGTTGGTATGTCACTTTTACCCCTTCCTCCTTGGTCTTGCCAGTTTTCAATCCCTCTCATTCTTCCGCTCTTTTTTGCTTGTTCCTCTTATTTTTCAGTCTTGTGTGAATTTGTATGGATGCTGACACCACTCAGTCATCGCGCTTGTTCTCACTATTATGAACACGCTGGCATTTTCGCGCTGCGACAAGTTTAGCCAGGCGTCCAATTTGGCGGGTAGTGCGTTGGGAACGACCAATTTGGCGGGTGCTATCGCTAGCAACTTGGCAGGACGGTGGTTCTCGCGTGGCTAGGTGCATGTGTTTGTCGCGCGGGACAAACGCTGAGCCATTGATTTCCATCTGGCTTGGGAAGTTGGCGTGCTGGGGGGATTCGGCAGGGGGGGGGAGGGATGGGGCAGAAGCGAAAGCAGAATTTACGTTGTGTGGGATAGGAGTGTGCGATTGATTTGAGCTATTAGTATATCACTGTGATCTACGGATCACTGGCCTTGCTTTTGCCTACTTGACGCGTATGGCCATGGTCGCACGAAGAGAGGAACGAGGCAGCAATGCAATGCGTTCTGGGGTACCCCAAGTTGCCTGATGCCGCGCTTCGAAACTTTCGATGAATATGACCAAGCACGACTGTCCAAAACTCACGATACAGCGCAGCAGCACACACTCCACAAGGTGTGGTCGGTTCAACAAGGAGCAACCCGCGCCGAATTCCATTCGAAATGATTATTTGGTAAAAGCAGCCCACGTCAACCAAAACTGTCCTTTCTGGGATGAGTCCCCAATTCCACCACGTGCAACTTATTCGCACCCATTCAAAGACTATTGTTCTTCCGCGCAATCTCATCATCCAACTGCCTCTCCTCCTCTTCCCAGCGCCGCCTCTCCTCAGGCGTCATGCCCCGCTCCGCAAAGCTGGCTGTCGCCGCGCGGGGAGACTCTTCATTCTGTTGTCGGGGCCGGATGGGCACGACCGGTGAAAGATGAGCGGAGTTGGGTGACTGCGGCGACTGCGGTGACTGAACCGACTGCGCGACGTGGGTGGTGCTAATCCTGCGATCGTCCATGAGCGCAGTAGCCTTGTCGTTCGACGGAGATTCCTGCTGAGGTGGCCTATGACGGCGGCGACGACGACGATGCCGGACAACTAAGAACCAGACCGCGGTGAAAAGAAGAATGAGAGCGATGGCGCATCCGGCGGCTATACCGGCAACAGCACCCGTTGATATAGAGGACGCATCCGCCGAGACATCGTCCGTTTGATAAGACCCCGTGTCGACCGTTGGAGAAGGAGAAGAAGAAGAAGAAGAAGAAGGAAGAGGCAACGGATCAGGGAAGAGATCGGAAGACTGAAAAGGGGGCGTAGGAGGCGTATCTGTGCTGGTCGCGATGCCGTCGCCGAAAGGGTTGGGGATGGCCATTAGCATCGATTTCTCTGTGCCTCTGTTCTGGGCCCAGTCGAATTGCGACACAGCCTCTGGACTCCATTTTCCCTTCACAGGTTCTTTGTCCGGACTCTCCGCCACGGTGAACAGGCCGGACATGGAGATACCCTCGCGGAGAACCTCTTCTTGTCTGGACCATTTTATCTTGAGCCTCATGTAGTCGCCTGGCCGGCCCTTGTACGATGCGTCACTGCCAACTTCGCCGACGCCGTTGCGGGCTTGACGTTCGACTCTACCGGGCAGGTCGCGGGTGTTTTGTAGCCAGGACTGGGTTTGGATGCTGATGTAGTGCTGCCCCGTGGTGGCTTGTATCGACAGTGTCAGCCCATGGATCTTAAAACTATAGTTCGCAAAATTAAAGTCGGAGGGAAAAAAAATAAAAAAAAGAATAGGCTGCAGAGAAATAATAGGAGGAACGCCCAGAAGGCTGTTAGAAACATACCATCATAGCCTCGACTCAGCCATTGCCTCCGACTTTGCTCGCCCGCCCGTGGACCCCCGGCGCTATCACCACCAACGTTCAGAGTATCAATCTCCTCTTCAACGGAGCCGGCAGATGCATCACGACTGGCCACCCACTTTATGGTATAGATGTTGGGCCAGTCGCCGTTGAGCTTGTAGTTGATCCGAGAGTTGGCCTGGGGCGTCAGAATGCGCCGTCTCCAGCTGTCGGGTGTTCCTGGATCGAATGTGGTGGAGAAGTCAAATACGGGAGTGTTGTTGGCGCGGCGGCCGGAGCCGTCGTCTCGCGGGGAGGGCATCACCCCGTCCTCGTGTTTGTCAGCCTCGAGCTCGTCTTCGCTTGTCTTAGAAGCTTGCCGTAGATACTTGACGTCCAGAGGCGCCGGGCAGTCTCTCGTAACAATATCGAAAACAACCTCTGGTGCTCCTTTCTCGTTGACTCTTGTGTCCCTAGTGTCTCTTCCGGATGCGCCTCCACGTAGGTTCAAACAGAGCAAACATGTGGAAGATTGTGCAGAGTTTGCCGCACAAAACGTGAAGGGAGGGGGGGGGGGGGGGGCGAAAAAAAGGAACGGTGAAAAGAAAAGCCGCCAAGATGAGTGATTTCAATCACACCATGTCACGCACGCAGAGCAAACCAACCAACACCTTCGTCCTTCAGGATTGCAACCCAAAACGCCAAGCACTGCGTCCAGCGTCATGCACACTGTCCTCCAACGGGCCAACGGGCTACGTACGCTCCAGGAGACAGATCAGAGCAGAGCAAAAGACTCGGTAAATAGACAGGCAGAAATGGTTTGTGCGGTGTGCCTGGTTGCGTGGCAGTAGGTAGAGTACCACGGGTCCGACATGGCGGACTGTGAAAATGTCAGCTTCAGTCACACGACGGCACAATCATGTAACCCATGATTACCTACAGCGGCCCAGGTTGCACCGTCCGGGGCCCAGACACGTGCGTTGGAAGTTGGTGCATGTGCTTTCGCTCTCGCGATCCTATCGAAGCTGGTATGTACCTAATGCGTGGCACCACCATACCGGGGGATGGCAGATACGTTTGTTAAAGGCCCAACCCGACAACGGACCCTCGCACCAAAAGGCGGCAACCCCCGCAGCCCCCGCTTCCTAGAGCCGCACCCGATGCCATGAATGGCTGTGGCTCCACCGAGTTGATGGTTGTGATTGGCGCATAGATCCTCCGCGGTGTAATGCCAAGGGTACGCTTATGGAGTCCTCGGCGGCCCGTGCTAAAAATAAACTGCCATTCAAGTCAAAGTTGAAAGTCAAAGTTCACTACATGTACGGAGTACATACTCCGTGCATACGTGCAATGCATGATACGAATACATACCACCTCATGCCATAGACTCATAAAGTTTTTGGAGCAACATCTGCGAGCACGATAAATCAAAAGCATCAAGACACCACAAGAAATTACTCAACTCAAATTCACGTTTCCGCTAAGGATAAGTAATTCAAATTGTCTCGACAAAGCCGGGTACCTAGGTATGTAGGCATTGCATGTACTTGTGTCGGATATGGGTACTTGGAGGTCCGATAACGCTGGGCGGTAATGCATGCCAGACGTCACGTGCACTCACATACACCTACTTTGTAATTAGAATGGCCCCTGAGAACGAGGGGCACACACACACAAAGATCACAAGTCACGGTCAATCAACACAAGCACTCTATCACCCAAAAACCTATTGTTTGTCACAACTTGAAACTTGATGATCAACTCACCCATTTCAAAGGATCATCACCACACGACTGCAAGTCGCCCTCAACACAACACATAAAAAATGTGATACTCAATTCAAGACTCGGGCCAAACTTAGAAGTCACGACCATTTCGAAGGATAAACGCAGCTTATAAACAACTCACCAAGTCAAGTGTCACGATCCAGCAACTTCACTCAAATCAGTTCAAAGCTGCCCACGATGTCTATATTGGTGCCTCTGCTTCAGAGCCCTACTGAACACACCACTCTCCTAAACTCTCACATCCTATTGTACAGCTTCAACATCACACCGCGCCCCTAACACACCTCTGCACTGCCGGCCCTATCCCTATCCTTCTCATCTTCGTGATGCATTCACCCGTAATTCCTACTGGAATTCGATCCAGAGCCTACCTGCCAACCAAGCGATCAACTTGTAAAATTTGAAATTTCTTGCGCGTTCATAATGATAGAAAAGAGAGCAGGACAGAGAAGTGGCCGAGGAACCAACAAAACAAAAGCTACACTTATCACATGTAGGCTTCTACTTCTCCCCACGCCATTACGCCCAAACAGGCTAATGGCCGAATACTGCGTGAACGCAAGTCTCTCTCCATTCGCAGCGTATACGTATTCCGCCATGATTAGTAAAGAGGAAAAAAACAGAAATGAGCCACCAACGCCAGACGTGTCTCCGCAGAAAAGTGCATCCAAGAGGAAGAAGGGACAATAAAGACAAACCCCCAACACCAAAAACGTGTAAAAGAGGTGAGAGAAAAGCTGAAAGTGTAAGGGCGACAGGGAAAGAAACAAAAGTAAAGACGAAAAGGCAAACAAGAAAAGAAGTCAAGCAACATCCACGCCTGCATCATCTTTACCCCCTTCACCGAATTACATCCCCCCCCCCAACCCCCCCGGAACCCATTCAAGACCATCTACGCAAACGTCATCGAAATCTCCTGCTCCTTCCCAAAATCCTCATCCTCCACATCCGTCCACGGATCCACAATTGCAATATTCGGCGCCGTTCTCGACGTCTTCATCTCTGGCCGACTAAGCCGATTAAACGCCCCCCTATTCGTCGTTGCCGTGTCGTAGGTACTATTTTTATGGTGGCGGCTACTGCTATCATTGGAATCCCCAAAGGAGGTATCGAATACCATTTCTACTTCTCCTTCTTCGTGTATACCGCGCCCATCGTAGGAAGCGGATTCGTGCCATGGGCTGTGGGTGCTTCCGAAGCCCCTTGCGCTACTCGCCCACATGTCTGTGCTGCTTTTTGTTTCGCGCAGAGAAATGGGGCGCCCGGGGCCGATGGCGGTGGTGGAAGAAGAAGAAGGAATAGCTGGGGCAGGAGGCATTTCGAGCTTCATGGGCGGGAGGGTCGATTTGATCTCTTTGATCTGGAGGGCTGTTTCTGCGTCGGCGTTGTCGTAGGTCTCCTTGGCTAGCTCAGCGCGGATGGCGTCGATGTCGAATAGGACGCCGTGGTTGTTGCCACTCTTGTCTTCTAGTCTGCCTTGGTTGCCCTTGGTGTCTTTGTTTCCGTCCTTGCCAGCTGCGGCGGCGGCGGCGGAGTCTTCGTATACTTCCCATTCAGCCCTCTCGGCCTTCTTGCGCCGACCAAAGAGGCTGAAGCGGCCACTGCTCTTCTTTTTATGGCCTTCTTTGTCTAGTTCTTTACGAGCTTCTTCAATCTCATTGATGAGCTCTCGCTGTCGTTCGTCGTGGTTCTCGGGGTCGGGGTCCTCGATTTCCGTAAACACCTCGCTCTCCACTACCCAATCGCACTTCTTTAACAACACTGGCATGGCTGTTCGGTACTGCATGTGCCCAGAGACTTGGTCCGTCACATCCATGTTTTCTAGCCAGGGGACTTCCTCCACAGGCGCGAGGCCCGCCACGCGACGAATTCCGCCATTGGTTAGCCGGAAGAGATAGCCCAAAATCCAGTCGTTTCGATTATAGCCATTGACAAAACGCCCGGCTACCACGGTTCGGGCTCGCAGAAACTCGTCCTTCTTGACCACCACGGGTGAGCCAAACAGGTACACGTTTTGCACTAGACCGTATGCGCCACGCTTGGATAGCTCTTGCAGGCACGAGAAGATGACTCTGGCGCCGATTGAATACCCCACGAGCGTGATCGGTCGCGTGCCCAGGCTGCGGTCCATCAGTGAATCCGCCAAAATCAAGCCAGCGGCTGTCGCTCGGTCAAGGGACACCGCCCAGGGGTTGTCGATGAGATACGACAGCTTTGTCAGAACAATGGGCAGCTGTAATGCAGCCATCAGACTAACCAGGATTGTGCTTCCCAGGATCTGCTGCAGGCCTTGCGTAAGGGCCTCAGTCGCCAAGATATTGATGGTATCACCCATGCTTCGCAGCATTTCTGGTTCCCAAAACACCGAATACATATCTCCCATGACAGGATCCACGGTACTAAACGGCAAGCGAACATCGTCCACCTTGCCTGTCAGCCAGCCTGACACCGTGACGATGAGGTTGATGCGCTTGTTGTTGTGCAGCGGCCTGTACTCAAATGTCTTGACGGAGCCGGTACGCCGGTTTGCCGCCCGCCCACCTATCAAGCTCCCCGATGCGGCTGCTCCTGATGTGATCATTGCAGCACCCCCGGCACCAGCCAAGAAACTGCTGGTGCCGGTCACACCGATAGTGGTGAAGCCAGCGGCGAGCCCAGCACCAATGACGGGGGCCAGCAAGCCCGCAGACAACCCAATCACCAGGCCACCCCCGACGGTGGCAAGACCCATCATGACATATCTCTTCGTCAATGCCAGCTTCCTCCGAGACTCCATGTGCTCGTCCTCGTTCCAGTTTTCCTTCTCGGCTGCTTGCTGCATCTCCAGCGCATCCGTGACGCGCTTTTCAAAGCGGCAGATATCGATCCACGAAATCTCCAGACTTCCAGCCACGCGCTCTAGAAGAACACGAGAGCGCGCGTCGTACACGGAGTCGGCAATGAGAATCAGGAAAATGTCGCACAGTACTGTCCATCGAAGATCAATATCAATTTTGTCCGTGGTGGGAAGCTGAGATGGCGTCTGCACAGCTGGTAGATCACCCCCCTGGTCCGCACTCTCATATGGTGGTAGCGCGGTTGGCTGCTTCTCGACTTCTTCTTTTCGAAAAGCAGGGACCGGCGACATGGTACTTGACCGCGAGCTGCGATCCACCGACTCGCGGTCGCCTCCCGCCATGGGATTGTTCACGCGGGAATTGGCGTGTAGCGCGGGTGTCAAATCTTTAGGCACGACACCATGTTCCGCCAACTGCTCAATCATGAGCTGTTCGGCCTCGCTGATGTCCATGTGGGCATAGAGCCGAATCATCATTTTCTGACCCCACATCTTGAGGGCCTCGGCGCTTGTAGACGTCTCCTTTTTCGTCTTCTTGGTGACTTCTAAATTTTCCGACTCCGTCACCATGTTGGCGATTTCTAACCTCACAACGCCGACGTATGCTATTCTCTGCCCTTCTGTCAGAAGGTCCTTTGTCGCTTGCATTTGTGATACGGCATCGCGGCCTTCGTCATCCGCGAGGCCCGTCCCGTTGCTTTCTCGAAAGAGGTACTGTGTGTTGTCGTCCATGCTTGTGATGGACTCCACGTCGTCATCCATTATTACCCGCGTGTAGCCCTTTCCTGCTCCTCCGAGCCCAGCATAAGCATCTTTTTCGTCTTCTTCGACGTTGTGTTCTCGAGCGATTAATCGGTTGTCATCGTCGTACATGTCGTATGCTGCGAATGCAGGCATAGTTTGCCACCCCTCGTCGTCGTCTTCCTTTTGTTGCTCTTCCTTTACGGGAAGCTGCTGGTGGGAGTATTCCGACAAGCCCGGATTTGTTGTACTTCCAATACTAGCTGCACTCATGGTGCTCATGTTGCGCCTGTGGGTTGCTTTCGATTGACCAGAATGCTCTTCCTTCATCGTCGTCGATGCCGGTACCGCAATGGATGCTTCTGTAGCAGCAGCAGCAGTAGTAGTAGCAGTAGAGGTAGAAATTTCGATCATCGTATTCGTTTCTTTTGGTCTCGATGCATCAGTCTTTTCAACAACAGGCTCAGCTGATTCCAATTTGGATTTCGTCGTTTGTGAGTCGGACGCCAGAGTTTGATTGCCATCTTGGCCGGAAGCTGGACTATCTTCTTTGCTGGCCGTCATGACTGTTTCTGAAGAAAATTTCCGCGCTCCAGAGATCGAATCTCCTGCCTTGCGAGGAGACAAGCTCAGAGGATCTTTCGATGGCGTGCTCTGCGCATCCTCAAACGCGGTGACGTCGCTCTCGGCATCACTACCACAGCCGGCAACGTTCTTGCCAAGCTTCCTATCGGCGGGCGTTGAAGATCTCCGAGGAACCTCTCTTTTCAGCCTTGCCGAAACCGAGCTGGCTGCATCTTTCATGTCATTGGGCCCCCGTGCATCGTTCGCGGCCGCAGCATCGGGCTGGCCAGGTGGACTTGCAATGGCCGATGCCGCGACTGGCGGCTCTTTGGTCGGGGTCTGATACCGTCGAATTGGCAAGCCAAAGTCATCCGTTTCGGTCTGTGCAGGGGGGGAAGCTGGTGGTGCAGATGCAGGCTTGATGGCCGGGCTGTTCGCTTCTTTGGCGTTGTAGCTCGCCATGCCTGCTCTGGACTCTCTCCCGTCAAGGAGCCAAGGCAGAGACGAGAGAGGAGGAGTAAAGTTGAGTTTCTTGGCTCGTCTGTTGGCTCTTCTGCTCGAGGAGCATCCAAAACGGGTTGGTTTGAAGGAGATGTGAGGGGCTGGGCGAGGAGGCGACGCTGTGCTCGACGTGACATCGTCGCTCGTCTTTCAGGTTTGGGCGGGCCCCGCGTTCCGAGGAATGTGCTACAGTACATAGGTACATACCTTATATCAGTATGTACATGCCTTGTATCAGCATGTACCTACAATGTACCTATTGTACGGGGGGGAAGCAGGGGGCAAGGCTGGTCATTTCCAGCGGCCTTGGCGGCTGCAAGCCGCTAATTCTGGCACGGAGACTTGTCAATTAAGGTCTTGTTCCGAATCCCAACCATCGGATCAGGCTTAGATGTTGACCTACATTGAAGACATGCAACAATCTGTGATGCCTGGTAAACAAAGACTTATTTGGCTTCTGCGAGTGGCCACCGACAGATCCATCATCTGTGTCCTTCCACTGAAGCGAGAGCTGCGAGACCATCGAGGCGGCTCCATCGCACACACTGTATCCGGGCAGCATCGAAACAAAGTCAATGATGCAACCAGACAATCCACTTCAATGGCGGGGACAACGAACTCTAGAGAGTCTATAGTCTCAAACACGTGCTTAAAGTGGCGCACATGGATAGATCAGTGAAATTTGTGGACGGAGACGAATATGCCTTGTTGACTGTTTCCATGCACAACGGGAGAGAGAAGAAGAAAACCCCAGGAGAAATTAAGAAAGAAAAGACCTCGTGCATTCCACATGCAGGATGGTTTTGTCTATAATAGTGTATGCTCCCGCCCAGGCTTCGACTCGCTCCAGATGAACGCCAAACCATGTACATGACCCAAGATACAGTAATCAAATAATTAGCATTCCCCAAGTAAAACCATGCATTTGCACAATTATCGTCACGCCTCCGCACCAGCAGAAGCCGATTCCTCAGCAGGCTTCGTCCTTCGCCGTCTCTTCCGCTTGTCTTTGTCTTCAGCATCCCCTGCATCCTTCGCACTAGTTGAGCTCTCTTGTGTCTTCTTCTTAGCCTTCTTCACTGACAAGGGATTCGGTCCCTTTGGCCCATGGCGCTTATTCTTCTTCTTCGCTGGCCCCGTCGAGGATGCATCGTTCGAATCTTTGTGCGCTGTTTCGTTGTCCTTTCCTCCCTCACCGGCGCCGTGGTCTGCCCCCTCCTCTTCCTCGTCATCATCATCATCCTTTTCTGCTCTTTTTCTCTTGCCAATAGTAGGCTTGATGCCTGCTCTGAACTTCTTGCGTTCTTCTCTGGCGCGGAGCTGAACGCTCTCGTCAGACATGGGTTCTAGAATCATGACGCTTCGTTTGATGTAGATCAGGGGGACGCCTCGGACGCCGCGCAGCATCCGCCTCAGTTCCTGGCTCTGACTTGCGACGACGTAGCGATGTTTGTTCTCTCCCGAGTCTTTGGAGTCTATGACGGATTGGAAGCATTCGAGGGTGCTAAGTGGCTCCGGATACTCGTCAGGGTGGTGACCGCAGCGTCTTCTCTCGCAAGACTTGGCCACCTCGATGGCTTCGTTGATGCCCGGCTCGTTCTTCTTGGCGTAGAGTTTTCGGATTTCACATTGCGTGATCACTGTTGTCTGTTGTCAGTAACGATTCAAGGCACCGAGTGTTCCGAATATGGCGAACTAGAAGAGGCCACGTACTGGGCTTGACTTTGCCGTGGGCAGTCCTTTGAAGCGCAGGCTCCAGCTCCATCTTGAAACGGCAAGAATCCTGCACCATTTCCGCATCGACTGTACGGAAATATTAATATGAAGTTCCAACGATATTCGAGAATAGAGTGACGGCATACCTAAGACTTGGTAAGGTTCGCGAAAGCCGAAAGTCATGCAGAACCGTTCCATGAGCTTGCGGTACTGTTTTGAACGCTTTCCTCTCATTTTCGGAAACTTGGATTGATCAAGATTAAAGAGGGAGTTAAATGTAGAACAAATTCCCGCGCCAGATTCCGACGGATGGCCTTTATTGTCTCTTGTGGTTTTCGTTCGCTCTCCGCGTTTTTTTCGACGATGAAAGTTTCCAGGGACCATGCGCAATTGTTGCGACGAAGCTTGCCAAAATAAATTTCTTATCGGAGGCTAGTGCACGTGCGATAGCATCAGCCCCACTATGACAACTTCGCGAGTCGGTCAGGTTCAAGTTTCAACAGAACAGCTCTCGTCCTTTGATGGGAGCAACAGGCATATGCAGCAGTTGTATCAGGACTTCATGGACCATGGCCATTATGCGGCACCTGGGATCGCCTACATTTTCTATTACGTTCACGGTCAACCCCAATTGGTCGGAGATCCAGGGCCACCTCCATGGCCATGGAGTCCTGATACAACTGCTGCATGTGCCTGTCGCTCCCAGTAATAAAGGACGATGGCAGGATCATCCAGCGACCTGGATTCTCAGGCACGGCGTCGTCGCGGTTCAGAGCGTCTTCGAGACCCACGAACAGGTCAGCGCGGATATTCTCCTGATGGCCCGTGATCCAGTCAGTCAAGACGGGTAGTCTCACATGCGATGAACGCGTCGATGGCATATTGCTGGAACAGCCGGTTCGTAAGGAAGAAGGCCGACTGTTCCAACTCTTCAAGCCGTTCGTGCAGACGAAAACAGTAAAAGGCCTGCCGAGAGAGGCGTTTTGTGTCTGTGTCTTCATGGCATAGTGCCAGCCAGGTTCGCGGGGGACGAACAAAAGGATAAGGATGTATGTCAGCGCCATGTACGCGGCGTACAGACTGCCGATACCACGTCCCGCTTGCTATGTAGCCCTTATCCAGCTTGTCGGGCCCGTCCGCAACTAGCAATGAATCACTTTCCCTTTCTCCCGGCCCAGAAGAAGAATGCACACAGCTCGCGTTACTTCAATTGTTAGACTTGCTACTCACTGATAACGGCATCATGTCTAGCACATACATTACCTAATCGAACGTTGTGGCCCAGTCCTCTCTCGTGATTAACACATATGGCGTAGAATCGCCAAGAGTGAATCCCTCTGGCGGGACGTTTTTTTGCAACTACTTGATGGCATCATCACGGACAACACTGCCCTCTCGAAATTCATCATGGCAGCTTTGTTCATAGTTTTTCTTACAACGGACTCAAGAAAGATCGCTGCGGTATATACAGAAGCAAGTCGATAATGGGTAATGTTCTTGGCAAAAAGGACACAAGCTTGCAAACACCTACTATTGATTTTTGAGCTGTTTCTCACGTCGACAGGATCAAACGCCACATGCTGGGGGAAGGTAGGGGGTTCGTCTGCGCAAGTTGGCCGAGAGTCACGAACCCGCAGCAGCGCCGGTGTTCAGCTGCCACACGCGGGCGAGGTTTTCGCGAACGACATGGATGATTAATGACATGGACAAGTATGTTGGTGTTGTTACGATGAATGGAGCCTGATTCCTGAACGATCTGCTTGTTCAGGCGAAACGCTCGAATGAACGTCAACGCGAACAGACAAGCATATACTCACGGACAGACACACGTTCACAAAGCCATACATTCCAGGCGAAACGTTCAATTGATCGTCAACACGAATAGTCAAGCATATACTAACAGACAGACACACGTTCACACA
This sequence comes from Claviceps capensis, assembly GCA_018360045.1. NCBI lineage: Eukaryota > Fungi > Ascomycota > Sordariomycetes > Hypocreales > Clavicipitaceae > Claviceps > Claviceps capensis. Next base: position 80,278 of record SRPN01000052.1, on the reverse strand, counting down.
GCCATACATACAAACTCAGGTATATAGATCAAGATGATTTCACATCAAAGCAGATTCAGACTTGCACTACAAGACAAAAAAGAGACAAAGTCGGAATCAGAAGACACTCGACTCGCTACTATAATTTTGCGCATCAAGCACGACCAACTACAACGACAAAGATCACTCTACTCTTCAAGTAGACAATTTTCCAAGTACAAAATGCCAGGCCAAAAAGGGTCAAGCAAGCATGACCACAAGAACAGCCTCACCAAATTGGCCCATCGAATCCACCATCCACATGGCTCCTCTTCTCAGCCTCAACAGGATACTAGCGTACACGTTGAACATGACGTACTGGTGGGCAGCCAGAGCCGTACAGGCTCGGACCACCTTGGATATGAAGTAGACGTGCACAGCGATGAGCACTCCCTACTCGTTCGCGCCGCTCTTCAACGTCGCCAACAACAGAAAGCGTCGGCAACAGCGCCTCTTCAACCCTTGGCTAACGACGAATGTGCGCGTCTCTTTCCGCTGAAGTGCAGTAAGGATACATGGCGTCACCTCCTCGCAGACTTCCCGGACGAGAAGGCTGCCCTTTTGGCACTTGGCCATAAATCTTGAAGCCAGGAATATGAGTCACGACGAGCACGTGTGGTTTTGTACAGTGAAAACCAGATACGTCTCGCGCAGATGAGGTAGATGGAAGTGGGACACTGTGGAAGTGGCAGGCGGGATGGGAATATGAACGTTCGGGCCAACTCGGTGGCCTTTTATCGAGATCATGTTAGTGTTGGAATTGCTGCCCTCAACGGCACATGCGGACGTGGCCGCACTGTACGTGTCCTCAACGATCACGTACGTGGCCTTGCACCTCGTGGTATAACACCACGCGGTAAGGCTGTTCAATCTTTTCTCTCTCTCTCTTCTAGATAGCTATTAGCTTCATGAAACACGACACATTGTTCATGACAGTTCACTTCACGCGTGTACGCAACCCTCGCGGATTTCTTCCAACATGTAGCTACTGTCGCTGGAGGGTTATAGGCCTTGCGGTCTACCATGTATAGCCTATCTGGTTAGATGAGACGTGATATTATTCCCGCCGTTGCGAGAACAATTCTTCTATTCAATATTTGCAACGCGAGCCAGTTTTCGGTGTATATGACCCGCCGACGTCTCTGTGTGATAAGTCCGGGTCCCGGGATAAGTCATGTCGTTGTCGGTGTAAGTGATGAGTGTGTAGTCATTCACAAACCAGAAGAGACATATGAAATTTAGCTACTGTTTCTTCCTGTCAACTATTGATAATACTGCCGTTATCGGACTGTAAAATTAAATCAGGGCCGCGAAATCGCTTGCCTGTATGTGCGTCACCGACAAAAGCTGGTTCCAAGCAGCACGCATGGAAATGATGTCAGATGAGATTGTATTCAGCCATAACCTGCTCTTTGCTTCTTGCCAGAACAACAGAAGACTGAGGAGCAATTTGCCATTGCGCTGCAGATGGTCTGCTAGTATCGCTGTTTTTGAGACCGCAAGGGTGATGCGGGCGAAGGGAAGCGATGTCGCGTGAAAACATGGTTAGAGGGGCAAGGGGCAGGTATGGATTAACTTCTTCACCTGTACCATCCTCACATGCAGACAACATCATAGCGGCATACACGTCGACGATACGGGCCTACCGAGATTGTGGCGCAAAGGAACCCGGTACGTAGTAACGCACATGCACTCCTATGATGCATTGCATATTCACGCTAAAGCTCAAAACACGCGGAAATCGCGTGTGGAAAACACCTCCCGTCACCTATTCTCAACGCACAATGCAGCAACTACGCTAATATCATCAGGTTTACCTAACAGCGGCACCAGTTAAGAAAAAGCGCCGTGAGAGTCCACAGCCACGAGAAAGGGAAGAGGGGAATTTCAATGCAGGGTAGAGCACAGCAGGAAGACGTACCTCCTTCACTTGCCAAACCTTCGTCAATGGCCTTTTCCATAAAGGGACTCTCCGCAAATGGATCTGTGGCGATGACTCTCGCGGCCTCGACGAGATCAGTCGCCGCAAGCTTCATGCCGCCTTGACGGCCACCGGCTCTCTCTTCCGGGGAAAGCTTTGAGGGTCCTGATTCCCAGTAGGAGATGCTCTTTACGACACTCTCCACGATTTCATGTTCCCAGAGGTTGTCGGTCACGCCGTCGCTCTGCGCGAGTACTACATCCCCGACCTCCAGGTCCACTATGTCTGCCACGGCGTTGGCCTTGGGCGTGTCGCGACTCCTGGTACCTAATTGACGGGGACAATCAAATGAGTGCCATTGTTCCTTGGTCTTGAAGATGACTTCTTTCTTCCAGGGCCGAATTACCATGACTTGGCAGTCTCCGAGGTTGGTCACCAGCAGAAGCGGCGTAGGCGCAGGAGACGTCTCGCCTTCTTCATCATGGAGTCTGTAATGTAGTTGCGCGCCGCACGTAGTTGTGGTGCCTTGCCAATCGTGTGCAAGCATAGCCTCGAGAGTCTTCTCGTACGCTGTTTGGAGCAGGGCGATCGTGTCAGGCATATGTGGAGTCTTCATGGTTAATGATCGAGCAATGTCCTCTTCCACGATGGAAGCCCAGAAATGTAGCACCAGTCGCGACCACAGCCTGCATCTTTGGTGGTTAGTTCCGCAGATTTAATCCATATGTTCAGCTTGGTCGGTCTATCTCAGCACTGTTTTTTTTTTCACGCACCCGGCATGACCACGGGGGCGCGTCGACCAGGCTCCCACGCCGTCGTTGGCGCATATGAAGAAGTCGCTCGCGTACACGGCATCGTCTCCATTTGTGAGCCCCTTGATGAGCTGCCCGTTTACGAAGCCCGGACGCTCCCAACGGTCTCGACTTTGATGATACGTGCTCAGCGGATCTGAAAAGGAGCCTGACGGAGGGGAAGTGAATGGCGGCGGGAAGGGCCTCTGAGATCGCTTGGCAAATCGGCCAATGCCTGTTTCGAATCGGAAGGGGAGATTGCGAGTCTTTGTCTTTTGATTGTTGCCTTCGAACGAATTTGAGGACGAGTGTACGGCACACAATCTCTCGCAACGGCCCCGCCGTAGCGGGTCAGGAAGTTGAGGTTGTCGCGAAAGATATCTTGAGATGGCCACGGATGTTGGGAGATGAGAAGTGCGCATTCCAGCTGCGACGACTTCCGACGTTGTCCCAGCCTGGTACCTGTATGTGAGTTACAAAGGGGGATCGAAAGCTTTGTCGAATGATGCGAGTTTTTCTGAGCGTGGAGGTATCAAAGATATCATGGTGGACAATAGGATTCGAACATCTGAGAATGACGGCTCACGCGCGTGAAGTCGTCTACGTAATGTGCCAACAGCACTGAGCCGCAATTCAAGCATTCTTGGGTTACGTACCGTGATTCTGACCCCCACCTTTTGCATCAAACTTCCATGTTCAGCCGCATCACCCAATCATGGCGGAGAATTATGTGCATGTATGTAGGTACATTTGAACATTCACGAACCTTGCTGGCTCTCAGACTTCAGTTCATGATCCTGCTCTGCTCTCTCTGCAATCCGAACAGCTTGTAGTGGTCAATGGTACCCATGAGGGTATGTAGGTAGTCCCGTGCAAGCACCACGAATATAAATGGTGGTCACCATGGAAATCGACGCACGACACCGGCTGCAGACGACCAAAAAGAATGGCGACTCACAGATTCTGAATTCTGCGATTCTGAGTCGGGCGGTCTTGCAAGGTTCCAACCCACGGCATCACTTTCAATGCCGCACAAGCCTTCCGCTACGGCTCTTTATTGCGCCGCCAAGCGTCTTCCTTCCGTGTCCTCCGTAGCCTGGGGCATCATCTCGTATCAACCCCACGATTGGAACCAACGAGTCCAGCGCCCGAATAACCTAAGCCTCCTTCCCTCCCTCTTGAGTCTTGTGCCTGGAAAGATGGACGGAAACTCCCTTTGCCGCGAGCGGACATGGCATAGATATTACTCCGTAAGCTCTCCTCCCAATGGACGCCGAGCGGCGCAGCTCGCTCATTAAAGACGCCCACCGGAGTTTTTATTGTGGCTTGACCGCGACGCTCCGCAATCCGCATTTTCCTCCGCCTTCGTTTAGACTGCATCATCGGCCTAAAGTCTGAAGGTGGTGGTCATGGTAATCCCTTGGCAAATGTGCGAGATTGCGGCTTGGCGGGCTGGATGACTGACGGATGACTTGACGATGGCGCAGCAAAGGGATCAAACATTGGGGTGTTGTTTCAGGCACCTCTACGCAGTATGTATGCCAAGTTCCAACTTCATCTCAATTCCTGGGGTACATAACCTACTCCGTATGATGCTGTGTCTAGTACTGTGTCCAGTGCTTTATTAAAATATTAAGCGCCAACAGTTGAAACCATGTGTGTGTGCATTTTTGGCAGTCGGCGAAACTTGGCCTATCGATGGGACCAGAAGATGCTCCGCGCTGCGAGTTGTTGCATGGTAAAGGGAGTATTCCCGGGGCGTGGATATAGTTTCGGGATGGCGACGGTGGGTTGGCAAACTACGCGCCGTGACTCCTCTCATTAGAGCATCGCGAGCCGCCCGGCAAGCGCTGGATGACGGAGCGGATTATTGGATGGGGATGTATGGAAAAGGATGGGATGTGTTACGCGAATGTCTTCTTGTTCGGAGTCGCTTGTCCCCTCCCTACCTACCTAGTCTCGTACGTACCTTGTCATCGGGCAGCGTGATATGTACGTCGTAGAGGTAGGCTCCCCCTGCCTCGTAGATGGCTGGCTGCACTGCTTCCAAGGTCTGCGGAACGACGCTGCAATCCTGGGTGCAAGGGCATCATCAAGCGGCCTTCATTAATTAATACTTCTCGGCAGTGAGCACGGAAATATGCCTGCGCCTTGTTGTGTGTTGTGTCGTGATCTGTAGACTTCTCGTTGGCAGGGGGGTGGGACAAAAAAAAATCCCATCGCCAAGTGCGTGGCTCGCAGCCAGCTAGTCGGTGACGACTATCGAGTCGATGAAGCTCTGCCCTTGCACCAGAGCAACTCGTGGCGCCGCCATCCGCGAACAGTTGACACGATTTACGCACGATATGCGCACGATTTTTGCACAGACGGACACTACTAGTATTCTAACTTCGGGCCCAACAAGCCTCAACGCTGTTGTGCGCTGACGTAGCTCGTTCCAGTTCTGCGCATCACCTACCAGAGATCAAATTTTGGTAGACGATCCGACATTGGAGAGAGCCCACCAGACCTCAAAGGCGCGACAGACAAAGGACTTCTTTTTTTGCGCGGACCGTTCTGCGCTGTCGATGGAACTACTGGACTCAGTGGACTGCCCTTATACCAAAAGATATCCTTTTTTTTTTACCAGATACAGGACGATTGGCTTCGACATCTAATCGAAAATTAACAACCGAGGTCGGATGTTTCGCGACATCTAAGTTTGCAATTGCCGTCCCCGTCGACGCCAGCCTAGATCTTGCAAAGGCAGTTTTGAGTCATCGACTACCTATCTGTGTACATAAGTAACTGGCTTCTGTGTTGCAGCGCTTATCTCATGAAGAAATAGCACCACGCCACTTCTGCTGTCTTCACGTTGCTCCAAGACAGGTGACTTTGCAATTTATATCTCGAGTCTCGACATCTATGATCTGAGCTGAGCCTCTGGGGAGCCTCACAAGTAGGTGATACACACCTAGGTGATAAGACCCGCCAGTGCGTTTGTGAATTCCTTTTCATTCCAATGCAAATATACCTAGACTAGACCAGTATGCCTACTGCCGTTGGCATGGCCACGTTTGGAGCAAAGAAAAGGTAAAAGGGAAAAATCACAAGACCGCGACCAGAAAGAAGCCTTGACCGTCTCTACGCCGCGCTTTGTTCTTGGCTATGGTCCTTTGTACTCCTCTTTCTCTTTTCACTTCTCGCCGCCCTCTTGCGTCTTGGCTATCGCTTCCTGCTGGTATTTCTGTCCTTTCTCTTGCTTTTTCCGTCTTTTTTGCACACATGTATATTTGTCCGTTGTCGACTGGGCCTCTCGTTGGCCTTCTCCCTATTCTCCCTCGAGTAAGAGCTCCTGTACTCTGTAATTGCATTTTCTACTGCACCCACTGTGCGTGCGTGATGTCGTCGTCGGTTGGGGTCCGCAGAAAAGTCTTGGCTCACTTCGCGCTTCTTCCTTGTTCGGTGTCCGACGCATCCGCATTTGCTGCCACACGCGCCGCACCCACACACCCACTTGCGCTCGTCGCACCCCCCTTGATATCCCGCCGCCGCCTGTCAATTACACTTGGAACTGGGAACTGCAGCTCGATCCGTAGACCTTGATTTATATCCGTGCTGGCGGTCTTCGGACGGACTAAGCAATTGGCAAAATTGTACAAGAAGCTTTGCATATCCCAGCATTAGTTTCTCCTAGACGTGTATTCTTTCCCTCTGAAACTGTCCTGCGACACTGTTCCTCCAAATGTTCACTCAACTCCATCGACGTCAAGCAAACAATCCAGCAAATTGACCAGACAATCCGGTTGCCCGACGCCTGCCCACACACATTCCATCGTCTGCGATTCCGCGGCCTGTACTCACGCCATCTCGTACCGTGGAAAACCATAATAAGCATTAGTTATTGCCGGCAACGAATCTTGGCCTGCCGATTCGGCAAGGACGTTAAAATCCCATTTGGCGAACTAGGTTGGGCTATTTCCTCGTCGACTCGGTTTCTCCCCGTCGCGTTCGAACGGCCCGACGGCTTCCTTTCGACTTCACATTCTCTCTCCGTCGTCTTCTCGACCATTGTCCCTTATCGTTCTGCCTTGGCTTGCTTATGAGTGTGACGACTTCGACACAAACATGGGCCGTAATCGAGGTTGGTTGTCCCTTTTCGCTTCCGTCCTCTCCCAGCCACCAATCACGACACGACTCCACCTTAGCCCACAGGCAGGCTGGACCAATGAGGGCATGCACTGCACTGTCTGTCCATGTCAGGCTTCAGCACATCCCGGCTCGGATCTGTTCAACGAATCCAGGCGTCATAACGGATGCGAGTGCAACTGATGAGACTTTCGGGGGGTTGTCGTCGCATCTGCTAGCCCGTTCGACGACGGCCGCCACTATGGAATGGTTGCGGCCCGGGTTCCTTCGCTGCTTGGGCGACGCGCAGGATTGGCTTGTGCCTCTACTCGTGCCTCTTTGGGCATTGCAAGTTGCCGCCCCCAGTAACTGGCCACCGCCCACTGCTCCTTTCTTCCATTTCTTCCATCATTGATCAGTCAGACCCACAGCTTTTCGCGCTACCGCAAGGGGCTGAGTTGCCCCCATGTGCATGTGCCAATTGCATGCATGTGCTACTTTACCGTGACCTCGAGCCAACACGACTACGTCAGTATGTATGTACATACCTAACTGACTTCTCTCCACGACTCTAGTTCTCTCCTTCATGTCCCAGTTCTCTGCTGGTGCAAAGACTCCGTCCCCACCAGCATCACCCCCGAACGATCGCGACGCCATCACTCGCAAGCAAAGGCACTACTCGGATCCCTTTCCTAATCACAACATTGACTGTGCACGACCACCTGCTACACCACCCTCGCGATCGGATTATGGAAGTTCCCTAGACGACTCTCCACGCAACAGTTTATCGCAGCAGCGACGCAGATCCTCGCGGCCTCTGTCCATGATTCAGGCCTACCAACCGCCCCTCATGGATATCAACGAAGATACTATTCCCGAGCTTCATCCTATTTTCACCTTGCTCAACAGCCATTCGAACAAGTTGTACCAGGAGGGCTACTTTCTCAAACTGGACGATCAAAACACTCGTATGTCACACTCGAATCAGACGTCTTTCATTCCTATCTACTGGCCCTTCTTTGTTTGCGCCAGAGGACATTACTGATTATTTTCTGCTGTTGTACAGAGGGCAAACCGAATGCGGATAGAACATGGACCGAATGTTTCGCTCAACTTGTGGGCACAGTCTTGTCACTTTGGGACGCGGCCGAGTTGGATGCCGCCGGCGAAGATGGCGAAGTACTACCCAAGTTTATTAACCTTACGGATGCTTCAATCAAGATGGTATGGTTGCCCCCCCCCCCCCGAAGTCAAATCCCGCAAGACTAGAGAGGAAAAAATGCGACTGGACGGAACAATAGGATGAAGTGGGGTGCAGCCTCTGTTGTTTGAAACCCGAACAATACTGACGCCTTTCTCTATTGTGCATTCTTCAGATTGAATCTTTGCCAACTCGTTCCAATGACGAGCAACCACTGCAGAACATTCTCAGCATCTCCACCGCAGGCAGAAATCGATATCTGCTCCATTTTAATTCGCATCACTCCTTGATACAATGGACAGCCGGAATTCGCCTTGCCATTTATGAACATTCCACGCTTCAAGAGGCGTATACTGGCGCATTGATCGCCGGCAGGGGAAAGAACCTCAACAATATCAATGTCATTATGGAAAGGACGAAGTTCAAGTCAGAGCAGTGGGTCAGAGTTCGGTTCGGTGCCGGCGTACCCTGGCGTCGTTGCTGGTGTGTCATCTCTCCTCCAGACGAAAAGGAGTTTCAAAAGATGCAGAAGGAGTACAAGAAAAAATCCCCTTACGACCGCTCCCATGGCCCCGTTCTCAAGGGAGACATTAAATTTTATGATACGAGGAAAGACGGAAAGAAGCAAAAGAAGGCACAGCCAATTGCAACTATCACAGACGCCTTTTCAGCATATGCCATTTATCCTCAAGCCAAGTCCCTGGTGGACGCTTCCACATTGCTCAAAATCGAAGGCCATGTCACCGTACATGGTGACCCTCCTTCGTCCAACGAAGGGTTCATCTTCATCATGCCTGAGGTCCATCCTGCCGTGAGTGGCTTCGAAATGCTGCTTCGCTTTTTGTTCCCCGCCTGGGACACATTTGCCCTGTATGGCCGTCCGGGCAAACTAGTTGCAAGCACCCTGGATCCTCGCTCCCTTATGTTTGCCATGCCGAAGCACAAGAAGTACGGGTATCTCGAACTCCTCGATATCACGAATTTGATCCTTGAAGAGAGTAGCTCCAATTGGGCGGAATGGGAGTGGCGGAAACGTCTCAAAGAAGCGACGGGGACCAGGATGAATGCGTTGGAAGACGGCACCAGGTCTCATTCTCGCAGTGCCAGCCGTTCCAGTAACAGGCTGAGCTTTGGCAGCGGACACAGGCCCAAGGTTGGATTCGCGGACGACTCGGTATGTTCAGCTCACTACCAAGACCCGAATGCGCTTGCAATCACTAACATTATGATTCGCAGGCTATGCGCGAACCTCATCACATGCGTAACACATCAGACCCGAACCTTGGTTCGCGACTTGAGCCTAGTGGTCCCGGCGGCTCGCCGCAGCGACTACAGCTTCCCCTTCGCGGCGGCCCTCCAGGCCGAATGCCATCCGCCGAGCAAGGCAGCTCTGATGAAGACGCGATGACCTCACCACCACCGCCGATGCACAGCTTGGAAGCGATGAGAAGTCTCCAGACTCCGGAGCCCGTCCAGCGTCCTCCCGCATTCAGTCATGGATCTCAAGCACGACCCACCAGCAAAGCATATCATTCTCCTGATCTCCGACGAGCTAATAGTCGCTTGTCGAGCTCGACCCTTGCCCAGATGGCAACCGCGGGTGGTATGGGCAATCTGAAAGCGGACCATGGCAACTATCAACCCCCAAGCAGATATAATGAAAATGGTATGTTCTTTTGATTTTCAGCATCGCACGCGATTTAGTCTTAGAACATGAACTAATCATTGGTGACACTCGTCTAGGTGCGAACCCAGGATACCAAGAGCAGAACCGGCCGGGGCCACGTCACCTGCCGCCACCCGGTCTCGACATTCCCAAGCAACAGTCTAGGTCACCTGCGGGACCACCGAGTCCTTACGGACAGTCTACCAACTCTCGCCCTGGAACTTCTGAAAGTAATGGCTCCCAATACTCACAGGGTCAGGAAAGTCCGGGAAGTCAGCGAGGTCCGGTCGGCCCGGGAGGTCCGGGAGGCCTACCACGATCGCCAAATCCTCAACAGCAGGGCTTTCGACCTGACCAAATAAGAGGCCCTCCTGGACCTGGAGGACCACCTGGGCCATACGGTCGCGGACGACCGCCACCCGGGCAAAGAGCGCCGAATGGCTCTGGACACCACGCTAATTATCGACCTGCGACCGGAGGACCCGGAGGACCCGGAGGACCCGGAGGCCGCGGTGGTCCCCTCCGAAAGCCAGTACCGAGACACACGAATAGTATTACGGCGGATCACATAATTGATCACTACACGTCTGAACCGTATCGTGGGGGCCCAGCACCCGCACATGATCGACGACCAGGACCTCCTACACAGCAACAAGCAAGGGGACCTGGTGGACCTCATGGTTACAACGAAGATGACCGGGCTCGTGCCGGGGTGATGAGGACTGTAGGGGGGGCAGAGCCTCCCATGCAGAACGGTCCGCAGACTGGAATGCCAGAGGTAAATTTTGGCCCTACACTCAATTACGGTGCATCTGCCATGGTGCCGCGTAACCAACAAACCCAACCCCCAAGATCCAGTGAGCATACCGCACAAAGCCTAGGGCCGGGTCACGCCTCTCCGGATCAACGGCCATACGCCAATAGATCGCCATCGGGTCGTGCAATGCAAGGCTCCATGGAGCCTGCTCCAGGGCAGGTGGCTTGGCAGCCCGGGGGCGCTCATGCTGGAACCAGCTCACAACCGAGAACCGGACCTGGAGGCCAAGCGCTGACGCCAGAACAGTACGTCCAACACCGAGCTGCGGCGAACTCGCCTCAATATGGCGGCAACCTCAGTGCTGGAGGACCGGGCTATGGCATGGGACCTAGGACCCCTAGTCCTCAACCACCATATCCCGGCGCTGGACGAGGAGGACCTGGCCCACCGGCGTCACCGTACGGCGGCCCCGGCAGTCATTCACGGCCCATGGGACCACCGTCTCCGGGTATGCCACCTCGGGGCCAGTATCCGGGGCCGGTTCCACCTCACGGCCAATACCAGGGGCAAGCCTTTTAACACGGCAGAGGCCTAACCACACCATACATTTGCATTACTCTTTTCTTCTGTTATTTTATTCTCGGTGTGGTGTTTGTAACAAGCTTGCGCAATCAAGAGGAGTTGATGGTCTACTAGCTGTGGATTCTTGCCTGCATACTTGGCTCAGGCGTTTCATTTGCTTATTCACGATTTATTTAGCTTCTTCCAGCGTAGAAAAGTCTAACATGCTTATTCGCATGTGTTTTTGAGGACTTGGCGTACGCTACTTACTATGCTTGTTGGGTAGAATCACTCCTTGCGAGTGTCTGATATAGATATGTCATTCATTGGTTTTTTTTTTGGGTTTCCTTTATGTATGTATCACCTTTACTTCTCCCGCGTTGACGGCCTGGCGTGTCATATATCTGGATTTTATTTCCTGACACGAGGGGCTCGGCAGCTGTGTACTGCTAGACTATGAGTAGAAACCTTGAGAGAATCTACATCTGTGGTTATACAAATATGTATGCTGAGATGAGTGCAAAGTCAAGGGGTGGTCCTGTCGTCACGATGGCGTTTGATTATGGACATGGTCCCATGGATATGGTGACAGTAAGCGACGGTAGGGTTGGCACGTTTTCCGCCAAACAGACAGCCAATCAACGCCCACGACTGACTTGCAGGGGCGGCTATGTACAGCGGGGTCCCAGAGCTCCTCAGTGCTCCTCGGCGCCTGAGCTCCAGCCTCCCCCATGCCATTTTCCATTTTAATTGATGAATGAATTCAGCTTCGATGTTGACATCGCGTATCCACGATCCTGCAGCTGCAGCTGCCTTTCGTTTTCCTGCAGCGCCACTCGGTGCATCGTCACTCGCTTGCCTGACTGGTTTCGTGTTGCTGTGCGCAAAAGTTGTGTGCTGAGCGCGTCTGTGTCTGTCGTTTTTTTGTAATCAGCCTCGACTTCGAGTTCCATCCACGCCCTCGTCCGCGCCCTCGACTACAGATACGAAGGACCTACGAATGTCCGACTTTGCCATCCATTCCTTCTTCCAGGGAAATCGACACATTTTTAAATGACACAGCGGCAGACTGTACACACCGAAGATTTGCATATCGTTGTGTCTCGCCATCAGCTTGACTAGCAGTACCAACATCGGTTCCCAACGATACGACTGTCCGAACTTTTGGCTCGGCGACACAACTACACCACCTTGAGAGAAGTACCCCTTGGGTCGGGTTCTCTCCCAATGGACGGCACTCAGCCTACGCAAGGTACGAACAGCGCCCAGCCATCAGCGCATGTCACCAATACATACTTATGTTCTGCTCTTTCTTTAGCCACCCAAAATGTCATCGACCCGCGACGAATAGGCAAACAAAACTCTGGCTTCTCCGACGAAGACATTTCCGACATCATCTGCGTCTTGTATCCGCAATCAGAGGCAGCACGTCAGGAGATTTACCGATTGGCTAAAGAAGGGTCCCCTCATGTTATTGGTAAGCACTTGGCAGATGGGGTAGAACCGGACTACAATGTGGAGGATCATGCGAGCCGGTTCGAGTCTCATCCCACAACGCATGGGAATTATGCTATCATCTTGAGGCTTTCGTCTCCGCTGAAGAATCCTGCCGCCGGATTCACGTTTGGCAGGAATACAACGAGATGCGATGTCGTGTTTCAGAACGATCCGCTGCGGCGGCTGAGCAACATTCACTTCCGGGTCCATGTCAACGAGTACGGGAATGTCATGATTGAGGATCAGTCTACGAATGGCACGTTTGTCGATCGCCAGCTTTTAACTTGCCATCCAAAGGGGAATAAGACGCAGCCACCGACCAATAAGTGGGTGCTGAGCTCAGGCACGCTCATCAAGATTCTTTTGCACGATGAACTGCGCGACTTGACGTTTCGAGTGCGGGTTCCGCGCCGTGATGAGGGTTACGATCGTGCGTTTCTCGCCAAGGTGGCTGAATTCTACAACCGGTATCGTCTGCCGCCGACGCGAGACGATACGGCCCACCCGCATCCGCTACCACCAGCAAAGACGGGAGGAATCTTGGATATCTTCAAAGTCCCCGGGGCGCCGTTGAACAAGAAGTCTGGATATGGAGTTGCCGATCCAGCGAATTGCGCTCCCCAGGCACAGGTGCGCCAGGAGCCGGTACTTGGCGGCTTTGGCCTGGACTGGAAAGGCTCGCGGAAGTATAACCGTATTGCCATGATTGGTAAGGGTGCCTTTGCTGTGGTCTACAAAGTGACGTCGAGTTTCACTGGGGTGCCCTATGCCGCCAAGGAAATTGAGAAGCGGCGCTTCATAAAAAACGGGATTCTCGACCAGAAGGTAGATAACGAGATGAAGATTATGCAGCGAGTACAACACGTAAGAATCTGGCGCCCCAACTCTCCCCCACACCGTCTTTGACATCTTTTTGCTGGTCGCTTTGCATGGTCCGACATTGATTGATTTGATGACTGACAGCATAGATTATTCGTTAGCCAAATATCGTGCGCTACATTGAGAATTTTGACTGGGAAGATCGGCTCCACATCATCATCATGGAATACATCTCGGGTGGTGACTTGGGCAGAGCAGTTACTACACAATCGCTCTTTACAGTGGACATGACGCGGACAATGGCCGCTCAGCTATTAAGTGCGTTGGGCTACCTGCACGCAAACAAAATTACGCACCGCGACGTGAAACCAGACAATATTCTGATTGTATCTCGGGAACCTCTGGTGGTGAAGCTGACGGACTTTGGGCTCTCGAAAATGATTGACAGCGCAGAGACGTTCCTACAGACCTTTTGCGGCACGTTGCTGTATTGCGCTCCGGAGGTATATACCGAGTATGCAGAGTACGACGAGCGGGGCCGTCGAATCCGCGGGAAGAAGGTGCGTCGTATGCCTGGGCAACGGTATAACCATGCCGTGGATATATGGTCCCTGGGGGGCGTCTTGTTCTTCTCATTGACTGCCTTGCCGCCGTTCCCTGTCGTGTCGGGCATCAGCTACTCTGAGATTCTGCACAAGATCATGACGACAGACTTGGATGTTCGGCCTCTGCAGCGGTACGGGGTGGACGAGGCGGGCGTACACTTTATTCGGCGCATGTTGGACAGGAGGCCGGAGTCTCGGGCCCAGATCCCGGAGCTGGAGGGTCATGTGTGGCTCGGTGGGGGTGGTTGCCCCGCGGTGCTGGCGTCACAGTCGTATGATGTGATTACGGATGATGAGGAGAATCCGTCGCAGGTGGTTCAGTCGCCGCCGCGGTGTGATGACGATGATGAGCTTGATGTTGTTGATGAAGTTGATGAAGACGTGATTTGTGATTCGATGAGCGGGGCTTCGTCGTCGGACAAGGAGAATGGGCCGATGGGGGAGGATAGTGAACTAGAAAGACAGCAGCAGCCGCAGGGACAATTACTGCAGGAATTAGAACAACGGCACGATCAAAAACAGCACTATCAACAGTTACAGCAAGAGCAAGCACAACAACAAGAAAAGGCACTGCAACAAGGGGAAGGACAACAACAAAAACAAAAACAACAACAGCAGCAACCACAACCCCACTCATCTGGCGAGGTTGGCGCATCTGCCATGGGTAGCTCCGGCGTCGTTCCATCGGATTTTGCCAATCGCTCCTCGCAATACAGCTCGGCTGCGACAGAGATCCGGGACTTCGTCAAGGAGGCGGTCCCCGACTCGGACGCGATGAAAGGCCAAAACCAACGGGCCTATCAACACAATTCCGCTGCTACAGACCAAGAACAATCAACGGACCAGCTACAAACCTTGATTGAGATTGTAGCATCGCAGAGTCTAGGGGGAGCTGGCAGCCCCGGCCCATCTGCTCAAGATCCCGAGAATCAGTCGGCGTCTCGACGACAATCGCACTCAGTGGATCCTACTTCGAGTAAACGGAAACCAAGCTCCGACGAAACGAGTGAAGACGCTGACGGCAGTACACCACCACTGGAGAAGCCCACTATGAAGCGACTCAAATCGGGCAGCAAGTTTGTACAAGACCCCTCCGAGGAAACACTGGAAGAGTACAAGCTCCTAGCGCGAGTGCCGCCAATGAACAAGGCAGTAGTAGGGCGTCGATATGACATGGCAGTGAATAAAATCGAGTTTTGGGAGCAACAAAGGGAAACGTGGCACTTACACTACCCTGAGATGACGCGGCGTCAGTATGATGCTTTCAGACATGGGGCAATAAATGGCCAAGAGGTATTCCTGGCTGGCAAATCGCCATTGTGGGATCTGGCCATGAAGTACTTCCCCCCCATCCATCGGCCATTCCCTCCGCCTGACGATACGAAGGAGGATGTTCCCGCGGCAAATTCATCCTCGGGTCCTTCTCTGAAACGAGAGGACAGCAGATTAACAAAAGAGGCCCTCATGAAGATGGCCATGGAGGAAACGTCATCCACCACCGCGCCCACACACTCTTATACTCTACCCAACACCCTCCCCCCCGATACCAAAACCACGGCATCCGCTCAACAAGATCCACCAGCCATCCGCGCCGTTGCACTCATCGAAACCGAGCCATCATCCTCCGTCCAAGGCATCGCCTTCCCCGTCACAGACGTCTTCCTATCCTTCGGCCGCGGCCCAGACAACACAGAAATCTTCAAAGAACGACTCGAGCCCCGCGTCCCAAAATATGCCTTCAAACTCCTCCTCTGGAAAAAAGGCTACGAGCCCTACACAGGCGCCTGCAAAAACGGCCAGCCCTGGCTCAAGGACTACTTCAACAACGAAGCATCCTCCTTCCACTTCTGGATCTCCACCAAAGCCACCGCAGGAATCCGCATCAACAACCACAATCTCCCATCCTCGGACCCCAAGAACCCAGATAGCCCATCACGGTACTGGACGAGAGTCTACGACGGAGACTCGATAACAGTATGGGGCGGCCCACCAGATTCCGAAGACCACACCACCCTAACGTTTCGGTGTCTCTGGGGGGGGTCCTCCCTGGGGAGACCCCCCGCGGAGGAGGCTTGTATTGAGTATGCGTCTGCGCAGGAAGCTGCGGATCTGGACGTTGGATGTCAGAGGACGGTGCAGCGGTTGCGGGATCATGATGAGATGGCGCGGTGGGCGGTGGAGGCGCAGGCGGAGCTTGTGGAGCGGAATTCGAATATTGAGAGGGAGAGGGAGAGAAGTCGGGTGTTTGAGGGGAGGAGGGTGGAGGCGGTGAGGTATTTTGCTGTGCTGGAGGAGAGGGAGGAGGAGGAGAGGAGGGTGAGGAGGAGGGGGTTGTGGTGATGGTGGGTGTGAGGTGTTGAATTTGTCACTGGGGACTTTGGGGGACTTTAGAGGGGGGAAGTGCCCGCGCAGTACGGAATGGTACAATAAGATGATGTTATGGTATTCATGGAGATGGCCATTGTTGGGATAAAATTGGAGGGGGGCTGATTTGGATTATTGAGATGGGATTTGGAGGGATTTATGGAATTTGTTTTCGGTTTATTGGGGTGGATCTAGCATTGATGTTTTGTAGGGGAGATGATTTCTTGAGTTGAGCGTGTAGTACATAGCAAGCGGGAGCTGTTTTGGCGTATGTTTTGGTAATGACACACACCTGCAATGGTATGTATATCCATGAACAACAAGAATGTGGCATGAGAGGAGAGGGGATGAGAACGAAAGAGGAAAGCCGAGGAAAGTGAAAGGGGGGGAAACAATGTAGATGACTTGACTAATCTACCGGTCTTGTGACCCATTCTTCCAACTCATGTTTGTATCTCGTTCCGATGAATACATTCCTCGAAGGCCTTATTCGTGAGGCCTTTGTCATCGATTCAACGGGGGTTCGATTCGGGAGTGAGAGGAGAGATGTGAGAAGGCTGCGTGGTGAGCGATCACGAAGGAAGCGAAGCTTGAGTAGGCAGAACACTAAATATACTCGACTTCCGTACAAGAGGTGGATATGCACTGGCTTATCAGTATTCTAAATACTGTGTCTGATCGTGAGTAGTGTTGGTTGAAGGTACAACTTGTGCGGATACTACGATGCCGACTTGTTGAGTAAGTGACTTCATAGAGAAAGAAGACGAGAAGATGAGAAATCATTCACCATTTTCAGCAAGTTTTATTCGGGACGTAATCATAAAATACATGCATACCCTGAACACTGCCTCTAACGGCCGTGGAACTCAGGTGCAGACGGGGTTCACATCCAAATCTGCTGAACAGCAAGAGAAAGAGAAAGTCTTTTTTGAGCAGTTCGAAGAGCAGACCATGTCGATGGTGCAAAGTAACAAACAAAAAACCTCAAGTAACAGATAAGCAGAGAAGCAAAACAGACAGACATGTAAACAGTCATTGGACATCCTAGCGCAACGTTTGCTTGGTGCCACAATTCCGACTTCCCTCTGAAGGCCAGTGTTCTGGCGGGGCATTGATGGGTATATAAGTACAGCGCTCGGTCATGATTCGTTGTGATGTCTTTGTTGCAGTGCAGGAGAAAGAAAAGTCGAGATTCAAAAGAGTAATAGGAGAAAGAAGGAGATGCAGAGAACAAACGAAGAACATTAAACACGAGCTGCGAGCACAAGAGAAAGAACAAGAAAAATGGCAAGCATACAAAGAGTAAAATGGAGAAGAAAAGGTTCCAGCTCGGCACTTTCGAACCTCGGGCTTATAGGGTCTCAAAACAAGAAAGAAGCAAACTAGGGCTACAATATTCTGACCAGCCAGACTACAAGGGAGTAAAAAAAACGAGCGAGTTGCAAGTAACACAAGGAAGGCAAAGTAAAGACGAAGAAAAAAGTTCAAACAAAAGTAGAGGATAGCAAATCGGCAGACTCGTAGTAAGGCTCGACTGTCCAAGGGCTGTTCTCGCCTAGTCTCTAGACCGTCGCAGGCTTGAATTCTGTAGTACGCCACGCTGTCAGCCTGAGTATTCCATGAAACATGAAAAAATTGCTAATAACAAGCTTCTCCACGCGGGAAGTTTCTGATTACTCACCGAGAAGCAAGGCCCGCGAGACAGGACTCGAAGGAGCAGAATCTGCCTCTTCAACAATGGGCTCTGGGATTCTGTCATTCGCGTCAAAGCTCGTTCTTCCGCTGGCCCTGGTAGTAGGCGGCGGCTGATCCCTCTGATACCGATCCCATGAGCTACGGAAAGCATCTTCACTGTAACTAAAGGGATAATGTCGCCGTCTGGGAGTGTAGTAGGGGTTGTCGTTGGTAGAGCGAGAATAGTCGCTGAAGATGGAGCGCGCGAATGTTTTCTTTGGGAGAGACTGCTCTTTATTCGAGTTGGCCCTGCCTGCGCTCGAAGCCGACGAAAAGGAAGAGGCTCCGGTTTCCTCGTGATCTGAGTTGGACGACGTGGACTTGCCCTCGGCTCGTTGGTGGTGGTGGTGGTCGCCGAAACTAGTGCGACTGTCTGATGTGTCAGGGCTGTTGACTGACCCAAAGTATGCTGCACGAGCGCTATGGAAGTTGGACATGTCAAATTGTGCAAATGCTCCTCGGTTGGATCGGAACTTGATAGGGTCCGATGGGTTGGCGCAGTCAAAGTCTTGGGGAGACTCTTCGTGCGTTTGGCCATCATCAAAGTACCGAGAACCATTGTGACTCTCATATGATCGGCCGCGACTACTCATCGGTTCATCTGATTCTTCAAACCTCACGTTTTTGCGTTGGCCAAAGACACCTCTTGAGTGCGCGTACTCTTCCGCGTTGTCTCGGGTGCTGTGAGGAATTGTGTTGCCAGAATGCGCCTGGCGATATCCGATACCTAGGCCTTCATATTGAGCTTGGCGTTGATCGCGAGCTCTCCACGTTTGCCCGTCTGGGGATGTTGAGCTAGCAGCACCCGAGACATGACTCTTGCCAGATGTCTTTGGCCTCTCATGGGACGCAAGACTTGGCCCATTGGTCCTGAAAGCCGGTCCGAAGCTTTCTCCTTGACACGGTTCGCCCGCACAGGTCCATCTGGCTTCACTATCATGTGTCTCCATGTTGTCCCAAAGGGCAGGCTCGCTACTGATCCCGGTCTCCGAATGAACCTCCTCAACGTAAGGGAATCGGTACTCATGGCCTTCTGCCAAGCCTGCGGAGGCCGCAACATGCTCTTTTCCAGCATGTGGCGTTGGGCCTCTTTGTGCCCGGCGCTGCGCCGATCCCAACCTTCGTCCGGGGTAGAACGGCGATGTTGTAGCTGGGCTCACCGGGGACTCAGTACCTTTGACTGGTGAAGTCTCATCCAGATGAAATTGAGGCACATCCTTTGCATTTCCAGACTTTGTCGCGGCCTCAGTGGCCGGCCACTGAGGAGAGTTGCCGCACTTTGAGGATTCAGATGAGGAGCCAGGGGCAACACTTTCAGCGGATGGGTCCTCTTCCGACGAAGACTCTCGGATGACCTAGCCTAAGTTAGTATAATTAACTACGAGAGTCATCTTGAGCAAGAAAACTTACCGCTCCTAGACAGGACGCCTCATTGTTATCCTCCATCAACCGAACTTCATTTGTGCAGCTTCCACAGTAGTTTGGTAGCAAGGGCTCTCCAGGTCTGGCCTTGAATTTCTCCTGAAAGACCTTGGACCGGACTCTTCCGCACCCAAAGCAAAAGTGATAGCGGTCCATCATATCCTGCCTGAATCTCACCTCACGGCAAGCTGAGCAATAATTCAGCATAGGCTTATAGCTGTGTGCTACGCTGATGGGATTGATGTTGTGGAATTGTTGGGACCTGACGTT
Organism: Claviceps capensis; assembly: GCA_018360045.1. Classification (NCBI taxonomy): domain Eukaryota; kingdom Fungi; phylum Ascomycota; class Sordariomycetes; order Hypocreales; family Clavicipitaceae; genus Claviceps; species Claviceps capensis. The sequence continues at coordinate 60,545 of SRPN01000052.1, read as the reverse complement.
TCCGCAACCAGAGCACAGATGATGCCGTATTCTGAATGCTCCAGTATTGCTTCGAATGGTCTGACGGGCCGACGGGGCCGTTCCGCCAGCTGGCTGCTGAGGAGAGAATGGCGAGCCGCTTTCAGGCTTGGCCGTTTTCCCATCAGAGGCTACATTCTCCTTGGCCCCATCATTCATCGAACAATTTCCCTTGCCAGACGCGTCTTCATTCACGACTGTTGTCAAGTTGCGTGGATGATTTGGACGCTTATTCTCTGCTACTGAGACGTCGAGGAATTTGTTCAGTTGCTTTTGAGCGCCACTCCGATTCTGCTGCAGCCTTGAATTGCCAGAATCCCTGGACAAACGTTCTTGAGCCTTGTTCAAATTCTGTTGAAGGTGCAGCAAGTTTGAAACTGGCACCGGAGGACGCTTTTGCTCACACGCTGGAGGCGCAGAGGGGTATGCGAATTGGTACCCAAAACTTCTGTGATACTGTGGCATTGACGGCAGTACCGTTTGGGCATGGAGAGGTGGTGCAAAATGAGGACGGATGATGGGAATTTGTTGGTGAGGTGGTTGGCAAACAGGAACCATCAGAGGACGCGGAGGAAAGGCAGCATAGTCACGAATACCAGTCTTTGGCACGTTTTGTGACTTGACGGGAGGCGGAGAACGACGGTCTGCTGGTTGTGGCTTCGGTGTCTTGCTTCTTTCCCTGTATTGGGACCGAGTTTGCTTCGACTTTTGCTCCCGGGGAGCTGCCTTCACTGATCGAGTATGCCTCTTACCCTTGTCCTTGCAAGGGGTGTTTCGTTGCTTTTCAACAAGCGATGCAGCACGACCATGGGCCTGCTGTCGCTTTCGGCATAAAACCACGGTCGACGCTCTGGATCGCGGAGCTGCATTTCTATCTGACGAACTCGTCTCAGGAGATGTGCTTGTATCTGTGGAAGTCGTTTCCGACGTACTGTCAGTGGTGTCGACTGTATCGTCTTCATGTTGATGTACGGCGCGATCATTGAATTTTTGATCTGCCCGTTCTATGTCCCAATGAGAAGGCATTCCGAATACGGCAGATAACAGATCGATTCTCGTGGCCGAAGATGGGGATGACCGACGTCTTCTCAGCTTGTGGCCCATTGTGGCCAGCGAATCTGACACAAAGTGGAAAGAAGATGTACTGGTAAATGAGCGAGATGTGTGATTAGCAATGAGTGTGATCCTGCAGCATTGTTGCTGTCGTTATGTGCTGCTGGTGCAAGAAATGAAAAGGCCTCAGAATTAGAAGGAAAAGTCCAGGTGGGAAAGGAGAGGGCGGCTGAGAAATGGGTGACAAAAGCGAATATTGTCAATTCCGGGTGGCTGGGTGGCTAGCAACTGTGAGGGCTGTGAATCGTCGTCGTGACGGCTGACCATCAGCTGATTGCGCTCTCACATTTATTTGAGAAATTGGCTCGGATAGTTTTCGTCAAATAGCAGGTATGTATTCCTTTTTGCTGATAAATCATACATTGATGTACATTGTTGCATTGTAAATGCCAGACCCGACTGGCCGCTTTTTTCATCTGGACCAACCCTTCCATCAATCGTATAGTGCAGCCTAGTCTACTCGAAGAACACGAGCTCCCTTCTTCTTGAGAGTCCTCTTCTTTTTCAGTCCCTTTTCAAATGATGCGACGGCAGTGTGATCTCGTCCAACGTTGTCGAGATCCTTAACCTTGTAGATTCGGATGATCCAGTTCTCACTGGTGAACGCTTCCTCTACAGTGTTGAGAACCGGACCTTGGTCCGGAAGTCGCACGCCGCGGACACGGTCCGCAGCTTGGCCGGGAGGGAACAATGTGTGGTAATTGTAGTACGACATTTTATACCTAGTTTTCTTGTTAAAATAGTTTAAAAAAAAAACCAATGAAAGTAGAACGGAAAAGACATAGAATAGGGGGAGGGAGAGAGATTTCGGGGTACTAAACGAGCTGAAACTTACAGGAGACTGTTCTTCATTGTTTCGGTAGCCTCGCTGTCGACTCTGTACTCTCCACGAGACGTGAAGAAATCACGCTCATTAACCTCGTCGGGCCAAATGCCCTCCGCGATTCGCACCATCCACAAGAACTTGTTGATGTCATCACCAGAGTAGCCAAGTAGAGCACCAAAGACAACGAGGACGTAGTCGACTTCATGTTGACGCATAATAGGATAGCTGACTTCTTCGCTGGAGCTCATGGCTTTGCCGACGGTGGCGATGTGCGTGTTGTTCCACGTATTGTTATCAACCAAAGTAGGCCGATCCGCCATGCCACCAATCTGGTAACCGTAATCCCACCACGACATGATCTTTGCGTCCTTCTTGGTGTTTTGTCGTAGCCACTGGTAGGCCTCTCGATAATCGTCGATAATGTGCTGGTTGCCATCGGGCGTTCGGCTGGCTAAAACAACAGACGGGGAGGAGTAGGCGTTTGAAGTAACCCAAGTGCAGTGCGTCACAAACATGACCAGATACACAAGGACAGATCCGACAACAACGTACTTGGACGAGGAGTGAAATATTCCAACAACCGGCTTGTCGCTGCCTCGGAGTCCAGTAGCAGTCGCAATCGAAGGCTTCTTGGAAGCAGTCGCCTCGCTGACAGCCTTCACCTGCTGGGGGTCTGGTGTCTTGGCAGATATGTAGGTATCCAGCACCTTGGACAACGCCATAGCGGCGGCGACACAAACGATGGGAGTCAATGTGAGCATAAGACGGACCATGACACCTGCAAAGTAACTTCCGAAGAGCGCATAGACGATTACGAAGACGTGCTCATCGCGAAGGTCGTAGAAACACATGTATACGCCAGCGGGGAACAGCCAAATCAGGAAGTTGAGGTCAAAAAAGAACGCCGGCCAGGCGGTGGGCTGGTGCTCGGACACGGATGCAATGATTGGAATATGAATCTTAGCATAGCCTGTATCCCAGAGGGAGTAGAAACGACCGTTCCAGGGAGCAATGTAGCCAAGAGATGTCAAGCCGACGAGCGCAATCAAGCCGATACCAAAAGTGGCAATGAGACTCGTCGCAAGAAATGTCTGGAACTGTCTGCTAGGAATAGCAGAGCGCACATATTGGATAAAACCAATCAGCTGAAGGAAACCAAAAATACCTACATTTCCCGTCAGTATCGTGCCTCATTGTACCATGCTTGCGATCTTGGTTCTTCATACCTAGCGCGGGCATATGCTCGCTCGTCTTGACAGGTAAAAATCCAACGAAGGGTATTTGCATGCTGGCAATGGTTCCCAACGCATACCATGTTGTATAGCTAACGTAAAGACGCGTGCTATACCTGCCCATGCAAATGAGAACGAAAGCGTGAAGAGGCAGCAGACAAGTAATGAAAGCGTAGCCACCCCATGATGCCACCATGTAGCCGTAGAAGAGGGCGCACAGCGCACCCCAAAGCATTGAGCCCAGCTTGAGAGCCTTAATCCAAAGATAAAAGGTGAATACGAGAAGGAAAATGGCGATAGCCTCGTTATCGTAACTTCCAGCGACGGATCGTGAAATGTATCCGGGAGCGATGCCCATGAAAATGGCGGCAAGAAGACCAGCAGATGACGAAGTAGTCATCTCATTCGTAAGGAGATATGTCGCGTAGGCAGTGAGCCCAGAAAAAGCTGGGGCTAGGAGAACGCAGATGTTGCGAATATCGACGGGGATGGTCAAGGCCTTGAGAGCATGATAAATGGCACCACTGGTGACCATGAGACCTGGGTACAAAGTACCTCCAGTGACACGACCCAGAGGGTGCCATGTTCGATCGTCGAACCAATCCCAGAATTTATGAAATCCATTCGCAACAAGATATTTGGTCGCTCGGAAGTTGAACCATGGGTCGACTATCACTCTGTCAGTACATCCAGAGAGAGGCATAGAAGCCGTTGGTACGAAACGCCAACTCACATTCGTGAATTATACTCTCAAACCCTAATGGTATGCGAAGATTAGCACTTGATCTTGTAAGAACCGGGTTTCTTGGCTTCCGCCGTCGGAGTCAGGTGTGTGCATGAAACTGTCACTTACGAATGACAGAGAACAAACGACTCGAGATAGCAGCACCGGCGATGAAGCAGAGAATAATAACACGCAGTAACGTCCTTGTGCTTTCTGAGTTGAACCTGTCGGGGCGGGACTGGGCTTCGGCCGTCATATTGGCGACGACTGCTTGCAAAGGCTGCCCTGGAGATGGAAGAGTATGATGTTCCAAGACGAAGTTGGCCCGCATGCGATGCCACCTCTTGCCTGAACTGAGCAGTGAGGACAGCTTGGAGCTTCCAGCATGATGTAGCAGTACCTTAGGTACCTAGGTACCTGGTAGGCGCCCCACTCTAGCACGAATCAGGCAGTGTGCACTGTAGTCTGTGACACGGTCGCAGACGAGAATTCGGCCCGACATCCTCCCGCACCACTATGTACTGGCTGCTGAGGCTTTCAGTGTTGAGTCTTGACTGAAAGGCCGGTGACAACTCGCTAATTGCACCACGACGCATTTTCTTCGGAGCGCATGTACCAAAAACAATGCAGTGCATGAGGCATCAAGAAGAGAACGAGGATTCAAATCATTTGTTTTGCAGATGGGTAGATGGGATCGCATTCAGGGGATGAGTGATGTACACATGGTCTAGCAACACAATACTTAGATGACCTTGACGGACCAGTCGGTCTACCTAGTACCCAACTCGTATGTAGCTGTGTCCTTGCAGGTCAACAAGTTTGACATCTCAGTGACATGATCTCACGTCCATTGAGTCCAGACCGTTTTGTGTTGCCGTCTAAATTGTGTATATTGTTACACCTGCACACGTGAAGTGAACAGGATCGGAAGAAAACCTCTATGCAGTAGCGCCTTTTGTTTATCCATCATGCAGCGTTTCTGCTTGGGCCTGAGTCTTAACAACAGTGGAACGCAGATTCTTGATCTTCGACGAACAGATCAGACTCTTCTACCAGTGTTTTGAAATGTTTCTTTTTTGCTCCATCATTCATTAGAAATCTCCCCTCTCCAAGATGCCTCGGCTGATCGATTGCGATTTCTAGTTGGAGAGTTTCGAAAGGAACTTCTCAAGGTCGAAGTTAGGGCTGCTGATATCGGTGGCAGCTAGAAAGACTAGTCAGCTCTGCCCTTGAAGTTGCACGCATGCCTGCTCGCCCAGCATTGGCCCAGGCATGGGCACGAAGGTTAATAAATCAGACATACCATCGTCCTTGGCAGGCGTAGAGACAGAGTTCTTCTTGGCCCATTCGGCCTTGGCTTGCTCTATCAATTTTTGCTTGCTCTCATACTGGTGCTTTTCGTGCGCAGCTCGTTGAGAAACGGTAATCGACCTCTGGTGGATAAACCCATAGAAAAGACCGACGCCGAGCGCGGACCACCGAAAGACCTAAAAAGTGTTCCCTGTCAGTCTCATTCCCGTAGGAAAGCCCAGAAGCGCAGGACCAATTGCTTATATGAAGCATGAGCATGGCTTTTTGTCGAAGGAACAGCACGATAGGCCAGGAGGCGGGCGGAAAGACGAACATTAACGCGGGTCGAGACCATTGTGAAGTCGGTCGCAAGGACAGTAGTAGATACGAGAAGCGATCCGAAGGGTCTGGCGTGACTCGGGGGCTGACAGTTGGTGTCAATGGGGGCCCTGGCGTGGAGAATGGAGGTTTTGTTGCGACGGCAGCAAGGTTGAGGTTTTGGAACGTCGTCGGGAAAAGTGGCAGATTTCCAGCGCGACACAGGTTCAACGGTCCGCCTATGCCACAGGGGGATTGGAGCTGCAGTGGCACTTTGGCACCAACCAACCTCGGGGACGCGACGGATGAGTTCCAGTCACGTGAAACACATGTATGTCCTATGTACTTGTGCTGCGAAGCTTTGCCGTGAGGCGCTGCAGGGGTCTGGTCCGCCTGCATTGTCAATATGTTACTGTTGGGTACCCCAGTCTGAAGTGATGCTCCATGAACCACCTACATACTATCATCGCTGCGCCTCACAATCCCGGAGACGGTGCCTAGACAATCTCGACTGACTCTCGCTGCTCTGAATTTTATTATATTCTCGCGGCTTGACCTGATTCTCTGCATACGACCAGCTCGCTCATCTTCTTCTTTGGTGGTAGTCCCTTGTCGCGGCCTTGCGCTTGAAGCGCCCCTGAATGAGCGTGTCCAGCAATGGGACGGCCGAAAACACAAGATGCAACAACGCCGAGATGAAATCCTTGCGAAGAAAGCAAAGCTTGCGGAGCTCAAGCGTCAAAGGGAATTGCGAGCAAGCCAAGCGAGCGCAGGTCGCCCAAATGTACCTGGTGATGTAGGTCTGCTTTAGATGATCATCTGCGTCTTTACACATCTACACATCTACCCTCTTCCTTCTGTACCTTTCAACACTCTATCTCAATGCGCCATTGTTCACCGTACAAAGCTCTGACTATTCCTTCTATTTAGTTAATAGCACCGACCCCTGGTAGAGCAGACAATCGCCGCGAAATCGAATCTCTCATAAACAGTCTGGTTGGAGAGAGCCGCCCCAGCTCAACATTGGGCGGTGCTGCGTCTCCTGGCCCGCGACGAAGTCGACCCAACAGTGTTCTTAGTGCAGGTGAATTGAGTAACGAAGCTTCCGAATACGCAGCCATTTCGAATGCGCAATCAGCTCCACCGTCGGTGCCACCGCCGCAGCTCAGTACAGCGGTTCTTACGACCGTGTACGAGTGCCCACCGTCACCAGTCAAAGAGGTCTTCTCGTACAGCAAAGGTGTCCAAACCACGGATGCATGGACTTCGCCTACCAGAAACAGATCACATTCAACGAGTTCCGACGCGGGGGACTCGACAGCAATTACAGCTTCTCCAAGCAAAAGACAGAGCAGACGAGAAAGGGATCGGGAAGAAGAGTTGCGCCAAAAGATCCGCGAGGAGGTTGAGGAGGAGCTGAGAGCGGTCAAGGAGTCGATCACAGACGGTAGTGCTGCAACACAACCGCTGTCGTCGTCCAACTATCCCTCGAGGGATCTCAGTTTAGAGGAGCTGGAGGCCGTCACTCGCTCAGAAGAGTTTGTCGACTTTCTCGACCAATCCACTAAAGTTATAGAACGAGCGATCGACCAGGAGACGTATGACATCCTGACGGACTATGCCTTGCAAGGGAGAGATAAAGATGAAGAGGACGAGGAGACTGGCAACACAGGGGGCCGAGGATCGCATAGAATCAAAGAAGTTGCCCAGTTCTTTGACGAGCGCTGGTCCAAAAAGCGGATGATAAGTGGCATCGATTTCTCTCCAAAATTCAGTGAGCTACTTCTCGCATCGTACACGAAAAATCCAACAGCGCCTCATGAACCCGACGGCATTGTCCAAGTGTGGAACACACACATGCATGACCGAGCGGAATACGTTTTCACCGCCCAATCCGACATCTTGACGGCCAAATTCTCCCCTTATCATCCCAACCTCATCATCGGTGGTTCCTACAGTGGACAGGTACTTTTGTGGGATACGCGAGCAAAGGCAGCTCCTGTCCAGAAGACACCCCTCACTGGCTACGGTCACGCGCACCCTATCTACTCGGTCGATATAGTGGGAACGCAAAATGCAAACAACATCATCTCGTGTTCAACCGACGGTGTAGTTTGCGGGTGGAGCATGGACGTTTTCGCGCAGCCCCAGGAGCTTCTCGAGCTCAAGAATCCGAGCCAAGCCAAGGTGGCCGTAGAGGATGTTAGCCCTACCTGCGTCTCGTTCCCGCAGACTGATCCGACTTTCTTCCTGGTAGGTAGCGAAGAAGGCACGATATTCCCCTGCCACAGATACGATCGCGCTGGCGCAAAGGCTGGTGTGGACAAGAAGATCAGCTACAAGGGTCACACAGCCCCCGTCATGTCCGTTGATTTTCACCCATCGCGAGGTCCAGTCGACTTGGGCGACCTCGTCATCTCGGCCTCTCTTGACTGGAGCGTGAAGCTCTGGAAGGTGCGAGCACCCGCAGCTACGTCCACCATTGGCGCTGGCGATGGCAGTGTCGCACCTTTGATCGATTTCGTCCGGGAAGACGTTGTCTATGATGCCAAATGGTCTCCCGTGAAGCCTAGCGTGTTTGCGCTTGTAGACGGGGCGGGCTGGTTGGAGTTGTGGGATATCGCTGTCGAAACAGAGGAGCCTATTTCACGAATTTCACCCAGCCAGCGCCATGATGGGAGGACTATGCTCTCCAAGAGCTTGAATAAACTAGCTTGGGAACCTAATGACGGCAAGCGCCTAGCCACCGGTGGAATAGATGGGTCGCTGACAGTGTTTGAGGTTGGCAGTGCTTTGGGCGGCAAAGACGCCCTGAAGAATGACGAATGGGCTAATGTAAAGAAGCTTGTGACCCGGGTGGAGGCAGTTGGCTTGAACGGGGCCATGATTGTGTAGACAGACAGACGCCGGGTTAAGAGAGAGAGCCACTAGTTTCGTTATACCCCAATTGACTGCACAAAATACACGATTTAAGGAAAATTCGCCTTAAGATGGTGAGAAACGTGAAACGTCAATTGCGCTTTATAACCGAAAGATGATTGGGTGGATCTTTGCTGTCGTTGTATGAGGTCACGTGCCATGGAGCCAAACTTGGAAGTTGGTACATAGCATTTCGGGTCTTACCCGACCAATACCAACTTCTCACAAACCTCCTGCCAAAGTTGAAGCTTCCAGAAGTCGAAGAGCTCACCCCTCTTTCTCTGTCCCAATCTTGGATTCTGTTCCACTTTTAAGCGGCAAGGGAATCAGTTTAATCGCGTGTGACGGCTCTTGACGGGTTATGATAGACAGGGCGTCCCAATTGATACTTTGACCATGGGCCCATGGCGGCCGCGAAGCACGATGCTTCTGCGAGTATTTGGTGCGTTCCATGTATTTGATATATCTTCTGTGTTTCCTAGCCCGTTCTTCATGATGCATTCAATTTATTGTTGAATTCTGCAATTCTGAACAAATCATTCGTGCTTTGTTTGTGGACAACTTCTTCCTGATTCTTCTCTTTGCTCCCGTATCAGATTGCCCTCTACGTGAGAGAAGCCTTCCTAACAGCAAGCTTCACACAGATCCACCACCATGTACCGAAACCGCTTAACGATCGAGGTGCCGAGGTCATCCTTTGGTTTAGGTATTGACGGGCATCTTATCAGGATATCTATCTCCCACCGTGTCAAACTGCCGAACGATATCATTGACCTGGTCAAACTCCTTCTCAGTAAGCTGGACGAGTCGCGCGTTCTCCCGGACTCTGTCCACGGTGGTGGTCCCTGGGATGGGAATAATAGTAGGCAGACCAGGACTGTCACTGTGCTTGCAGACCCACGCAATCGCAAGTTGGCCAGGCGTACATCCCTTGGTCTCGGCAATCGTTTCCACCTGATGGACGAGCTTCAGATTGTGCTCGAAGGCACCGGGTTGGAAACGGGGCCATCCTGTCACCATGCCGAGATGCTTCGTGTCTGAAAGTGACTTGTATTTTCCCGTAAGGACCTGACATGGCACTTCGTCAGCTTGCGGCGTCTCTTACCGGGTTCTACGTTTCGATTCGGAATGCAAAACCTACACCTCGACCTAGGGGGGAGTATGCCAGAATGGGAATATGGTGCTCCGCGCATGCCTTGGCGATGCCGTTGTGGAAGATGTCGGGCGAAAACATGCTGAGCTCGAGCTCTGCAGCCCCAATCGTAGCATGCTTTGCCGCTTCATGTATCGTGTCTGCGCTACACTCGGAGAGGTACACGGCGCCGAGTTTCCCCGTATCAATGTACTCTTTCTGAATGACGCCGAAAGTATCTGCAAGCGGGGTACTGGGATCACGTCGCGCGGGCGCATAGCCGTCGAGTTTCTTGACGCCATCTAGCCCTAGGAGGATGTTGTCCAGACTGCGGCGAGTGCCCTCGGGACTGCTGTCCGGCTTCAGGCTATCGAGGTGCAAGCCGCCCTTGATGACCAGCGTCACCTTGTCGGCATCATCTGGGTATCGTGCAAAATATGCCTTGACCAGAGTCATGGAATTGCACTCTGGCGTGCCGTAGAACTCCCCACCGTTCCACAGAGTGAGTCCGCTTTCGACCGCCGCCTTCATGGCCTCAATGGCTTGGTCCGTGGGTGTTGGCTGCGGCCGCCAGGTAAAGCCTGCCAGCACGCCTCGCGTCAGCAAGCAGCATTGATGAAGAGAAGGCTCTGTTCGACATTATTTCATTGTGCGTGCCTGGAACTTACCCATCAGGCCAAAGCCAATAGGGCCAGCTTGCTTGCCAAGAACTTGAGGCATGATGAGGTCGTTTATAAGTTCTGTGTGTGATTACAGATTACAGAGCGTATTCTGTAGTGAGCTTTCGGCAGATGTTCAATGAATGCTACAAAATATACTCGTTTCTTTGAGGCGATGACGCATTCTCACCCAAGATCCTCTCCACGTCCCACCAAACATCTACACTAAACCACAAAAGCAAGACCGTCATCCAAAAAAGCCTCTCCGAGACAACGCGTCAGTGACTCAGTGGTCAGTGGTCACATCATACCCGCTACATAAGTTGTTTCCCCCCCCAGAAGCCGGTGGCGGTGTACCCCAAAGTAGCGCATGTACATATGTACTGTGTACTGTACATACATGGAAAGTACGGAGTAGGCGGCCCGAGCCTTCGGAGGGAAGTTGCTCCGTGAAAAGTTCAAAACCCTACGACATTTGAGACATTAACAAACGCACACTCTCCCTGTTTTCCACCCTTCCCCTTTTCAACCATTCTCTCTTTACACGTAGCGCAATTATTCATTTTGAGCAATTGCGCAGTGTCTTAACGACGCATTTGCCTGTCGTGTCATCCATTCGTGTAGATACTTGTCCAATCCAATTTCGAACAAAGGCGGAATACATAGGTACATACCTTGATATGTACCACATTGGCCTCTATCGGAATTCCTTGGCAATGTAAATGCTGTTTCCGCATTGTTGAGTGACTCACGCGGCTTGTTTGATCGGGTTGGTGATACTTGCACTCTTGGCTCTCGGCAACATGCCACACGTGCATCGAGCTGAGTTCGAGTTGTTGAAGGTCCTATGTACTACTCTACCAAAATTCACCTCACTTGCTTCGAACTCGGATGCACGATGATGGTGGTGGTGTTGCAATGCGCCAAGCTGCTAGACGCATGGATGTTGATGCCTTTTATTTAGATCCCGGCCTTGCCTCTGAAACTGAAGATGGAATCACGGGCGCAAGTGAAGCTTTTTGTCTTCCATTATCATTCTGGTCTTATTTCAATGATGGCAAGCATGGGTATAGTGCAGATAGAATAGTGAGCGCCTACCTCAGATTCACGACTCAAGTCCCTTGGACGCTATTTCATTCCTCAAAGCGCCTCAACCCGAATTTTCACATCCAGCCCATCAACACAATATCCCAACTGCTTGGGCCCATCCCTCAGCACAACCTCGCGTTTGATCCAGCGCCCCGCCTTGCCACTCGGTTTATCGTCATTGTCATCGCCGCTATGGCTCGACGTCTCCCCGTCGCACGGCTCCTCTTGGTCACTGCTATCACCATCACTTTCGCCTTCCTCATACCCCGCTACGGGATCCCACTCGCCCGTCTCCCACGTCAGCTGCAATTTCAGGGGCGACAGGCCGAAGAGCTTGCCGGCAATGCCCCTAACGGCATAAATGTCATACGACTTGGGTATCCTCCTCGAAATACCCTCGCCCTTGCCCTGGCTGTCGCCCTCTTTGCCGGCTCTGTAAAAGACCACATTGACGAGACGAGCTTCCAGGAAGGAAGGATTGATCTCGTTGCGACGGATCACGTCTGGCTCACCGTAGAGATCGCATAGTTGCCTGTACCGGGGATGCTGTACTAGGATGGTCGATTCCGCGGACTCGGGCACCGTGGCAAGTTGCCTGGCGATCCGCGAGAGATAGAACATGTCCGCGTTGGACCGATCGGCGGCCTTGATTGCCGCAAAGTTGAGGGTCTTCAGGTTTGCCAGTCGGCCTATGGTGATCATGTGTGATTCCTCGGAGGATGAAGCAGAGGGGCCTCCTTTTGTCTTGTCGTCGTCGCTTCCCGCGTCATAGACCGGGTTATGGGAGAGACGTAGGCCTGTCAGGCCGGGAAAGTGGATGGCCAGGGCGTCGACAAAGGACCAGGTAGCGACCTCGTTATACGATAGGTCAAGATAGTGGACGGAAGGGGGGAACACGAGCGCGGCGGCTTCGGTTTCGGCGCTTTCACCAGTTTGTTGTGAGGAAATGGCGGCCATGTTGTTGCCCTTGAGGTGTAAGTTCCGGAGATTGGTAAGGGCCGTGAGGCTCGAGAGGTCCGACAGGGCGGTGAAGTCGTTGAACTCGAGATTCAGGGACGTCAACGTGGACGGCAGCTGGGCATAGTCGACCTGCGGCAACGAGCTGAGCTGATTTGATCCCGCGTTGAGAGTTACAAGGCTCTGACATCGTGTTGCAATGGCACAGAGCTCCTCCCAGCTCAGCAGCGTTTCCTGCAGCGACAGCTCGACAACATCAGCGAAAGCATCCCGCATCCTATCCAACGAGGCATCTCGCAAGAGGTGTGAGAATCGATTTCCACTGAGCAGAAAAACACACAAAGTACCCAACCAATGTTAGTAAAAGCAAGCGTGATAGGGGCAAACACCCGGGGGAAAGTTGCTTTGACTTCTCTGCGTGCATACTTTATACTTAGCCTCCGCAGACCTCTCAGCTCCGCGCAAATATTCACCACCGGCGAAATCGTCTCAAACAGGTTCTTACTCAAGTCCAAATGCTGTATCTTCGGGCACGAGGCTGCAATTGACTCATCAGAATCCGACTTCGCCTCAGCAACACGCAGACCATCGAGGATGACGGTCCTCAGATCCTCCACCTGCGCCAGTTTTCTCCAGATCTTGTCAAAGCCGACCTCCTCAGCGACTTTGGTCCCCGAGATCCTGATCTGGGACTCATTCTTGTCCTTCTCCTGCGCGAGATTGTCGCCGCCGAGATACTTTTCCCGGAGGGCAGGGAGGAATGCCTGAGGCTGGTCCCGCGGCCGCGTGGGCCGAACAAAGGAGGCCGCCGTGGGAGATTTGGACAGGCCTAGGCGGGAAGACGTTGTTCAATGAGTCAAGCATGATAAAGGACAGAAGAAGGCATAGCTATTCAGATGATGGAAGGTTGTATATAAGAACAAGACAAACATACACGTAAAGTATCGCACCCCTTTGTGGGACCCATCGTGTTTCCCCCTCGTGGCATCGTCCCATTCCACGCCCAGCCAGGTCCCCGCTGTGCCGTCGACTGGGCCTGTGTAGCGGACAGTACAGAGCGCGCCGGCGTAGGAGACGCGTTGACCGGGATGCGGCAGTGCCTCACTCATGATGAGAACTCAAATTGATGCACTGTTGACGTGGGCATGGCGTGGCGTCAAATGAGGCATGAGGAACACTAGCAAGCTTGAGCTGGCATGAGCAAAGCATGAGGAAGCAATCTGATGTGGCTGGTGAGCCATCTGCTGCGGGACCCACTTCCCGTTTCCAAAACACCGGTCAATCCCATTCGGTCACTGCACTCTTTTTGCCCCCTTCCTCATCCTCATCCTCTCCTTTCATATCGTGAGTGACGGGAAGATACACGCTCTGCATTTGAAATATATTCAGCAGTTCTCACATTCACAGCTTACTAGAGGCCCCGCGCGCCATCTTAATCAAAACCCGGCCGTTGCTCAAACACTCCTTGCCGCCCTCAATCGCAGTCGTGAACCGCACCTCCTCAAAATCCCCTTGCTTCTCGCCCGTACGCCAAGCCCGCGTGACCAATTTATCGCCAGGCTTCACAGGACTCGCGAATCGGGCCTGATACTCCCTGATGTTGGCAGGATCGCTACCGCCAAACTCCTTCAACAGCAGATGGCAGGTCGTGTTATAGGAGTATAGGCCATGCATGATGGCGCCGCCAAAGCCCATCTTCTTCCCCGGCTCCGGCGTGGCGTGTAGAGGGTTGTAGTCGCCGTTGAGGCGGTACAGCAGCGCCGACTCGTTCGTCGTTTGATGTTCCAGAACCGCGTCCGGCTGCTTGTCCTTGGGCGAAGGGAAGCCCTTGGTCGCTGGGCCCTTTGGGCCATGCCAGCCGCCCTGGCCGACGAAGAATGACGACGATATGATGCGCGTATAGACGTCGCCCGTGGCCGCGTCGACAAGCTCGGTCTGCACGTCCAGCACCGTGCCGGGCCGGCCCTTGTCGTAGACGCCGAGGACCTTGGTCCGGGCCTCGAACTTTTTGCCGTCCGAAGACGGGGGAAGCTGTCGGAGGAATTCCATCTTGCGCTGTCCGTCGACAACGCGTGTGTAGTCTAGCTCAGGGACGCCGGGGATCTTGTCGGCTTTGAAGGAGCCGTAGAAGTCAATGACGTCTAGGTTGTTGCCCTTGAAGCCTTTGTTTTACGGCGTCATATGCTATCAGCAGTTGGGTCGCTTGAGAAAACAAGGAGAGGAGAGAGGGGGTAAAGCGCCGTCGCTCATGTTTATGCGTACTGAGAATAATGGGATATGTAGGGAATACGGCGAACTTGGGGTGTAGCTCCTGTGAAAGGGGTGCTCCAGTCAGCGTTGCTGTCTACTGATTAATACCCTTTCCTCTCTGGAGACTGTCTATACGTAGAGAAAGTGAAGCTCGTCGGCCGTGGCGCCAATGCTATTGGCAAATAGCAGGACGTCTCGCTTGAGCCATGACACCTCCTGCGGACGATATTCAAACCCAACACCGGGTCCGGACATGGTCAACAAGTGAGTACTAGGAATGCCGTCTGCGGCAGATGAGATAGGCGGCTGGGTAGGTAAGAAGTGATTATGGATGGAGAAATTGCAACTAAGAGGAGTTAGAGTTGCGAGAGGTAAATGGGAAATAAGACGTGCCTCACTCACAAGCACGAAGCTCCGGGTCTGGCAAGCTGCGCTGCTCCCAGCCGAGGCATCTGATCGGCTTGTGGCTGACGAATCGGGCGACAGCGCCATCCCCATGTGGGGACAACGGCCACGATCATCGATCGTTACAACTTCCATGATCCACCCCTCCCTCTCTTCCTTGCTTCCGCGGAGTATTAGCATCTGGTTTCCGCTCGAGGACGGCATCAGATATCGACATGCATTGAATCCGGCTCCTTCACAACGTGCCTCTCACCAAGATCAAGTGCCGCAGCCACAGTCGCAATGCCCCGCTTTGTTCCCCCCTGTGAGCACATGTGTGCCGAACTCATCTCTTTTGCCATCCTGCTGCAATCCCTGTCCACCTCGACGACATGTCTACAAGTCGACACCAGCTCCTCGTTGAGACCAGAGCAGCGTGCCGTGCGGCCGCTTCAACGGTAGTGCGTCAAGCCAGCGTTCGACAGTTGCTGATGAGACATTGGGAACAAAACGAAGAAAGAGTACTCCGTATCAGGAAAAGAAGTACTATGAGAAAAGAAGGGAGGAAGAGGAAAAGGCCAGAGAAGACAGGGAACAGAATGAAAGAGGGCATCTCATCTTGTCGTTTCTGCTCAGAGACTCACGCTTGGTCGTCAACGTTTTAAATTGAATCAGCCATCTCATTCTTCCGCAGAACTGCCGGAGCAGTATCGAAGCGATTTATATCTCCCACACTTCCTCAACCTCTCTACTCCCAAAACATGCCCAATCGACATTGACATAGCCATTCGTGGCATTACGCAGGCGTACACCCAGGCGCAGACGCTCGTAAAGCGGTCCGTCTTTGCACGGCTGCCTACCTATGGAGCTGCGACATTTGTGCGGAATGGCGGAGTCGGGAACGCACTGGCTTACTACATACTTCAGATATCACCTCGAAAAGCCCCTCATAATCATGTCGAACTTGGAACAATGCCTGCTGATTTTCGATGACGACAGGAACACTTCTGGCGCGTGTGGTGAGTCAGGAGTGGGCTTCGCTGCGAAGTTCGCATTTCGCAGCTCAAAATGGCGCAATCACTGAGCATGAGAGTATCATCCGTTAGTCAACCGGTTGTGTCAGCTTTCAAATCAGCAGGCATGGGTCGAAGGTCGATGTCATCACAAGGATCTTTCGCGGCGATATCTGAAGTACACGTGTGGCGTACCAATGCGTTTCCGATTTCGCCATTCCGTACAACAGACAGAGGACCTGCATCACGTCGTTTTCTCCGTACAAAGTGTCGCAGCTTCATACCTAGGAAACAGTGCCAAGACAGCCCAATTTAGGAGCGTCTGCGCCGTGATGTATGCTTGCGTAATGTCACGAATGGGTATGTCAATATCAAATCGGGCCATGTCGAAGCGTTGGCTTGCGCGCTGAATCGTCGGCAGCTCCCCAAGTGTGACATCTACCTACCCAAGAAAAGGTTATACAACATACAACAAAGATACAAAGATACAAAGATACAAAAATGGGCGAAACTACCAAGATTTGGGCCCAAATCTCTCCCCGTCGCCCACCTGGCCTTGCACAGCTGTCCCCTGCGCATCCATCGTCGAGCTTACCACCGTATTACCCCACCATCGCGGCGGCTCGATGCCCTGCATAGAAAACGCAAAGAAAATGAAGAGCGTCGCCAGCGCGAGACCCAGGTCCAGGCCCGACGATGTCAGGAAATTCAGACGGCTCCACCACCCAAAGTGGCGCTTCTTGATCCAGTATTGGAAGAGGAAGCCTACGAGGCCCCAGGAGAAGTAGTTGAGTGGTGTGGCCGGGGGGATGGAGCCTGCGCCGCCAAAGATAATGGGCGTCATGACGTGTCGTAGGGGGGATTTGGGCCAGCGCTTGGCGCCTAGGTAGACTATGATGGGGAGGATGGCGCCAAGGGCGAAGAAGAGGAAGAGGGAGGAGTAGACGCGGCCGGGGGAGAACATTCTGTCGGGTCCAATGAGGCCCCATATTACGGAGGCTGGGTTTTGTTAGCTTGGAAACGAATGTGAACTTCATGTGTAGATGTGTAGGTGTGTGGGTGTGGGTGTATGGGAGGATATTTCTGTCTCAGACACGCTAGAACATGGATGACATACCGGCGTAAAAGACTCTTCCGCCGGGACAAGTAAAGCGATCCTGCTGGTGTTGCTCGCACACATCCGGGATATTTGTGAGCGCAAGATTCAGCACGATGATTTGAATGAAGCAGGAAAATGTTGTGGCCACGACCTGAGACCAGAACATGGTCCGTGGGGGGATCTTCATGTAGTGTCCAAACTTCAAGTCTGATATAAAATGGAGTGCCTGGGACCTGTGGAGCAAGGAAAAAGAAGTCAGTCCTCTGTGGTCTCACGGCTACCTTGTATTCATGGCCTGTCTTACATGGTGATGTACCCGAAAGTTTTGAAACTAGAATTGCCAAAGAATTAGCCCTAGTGTCTGCCTTTTTTGGAAGCGGAAAGAAAGAGAGGCAGACGAATTTGTGATTTCCAATTCCAAGTCGAATGAAGAAGAAAGATGAGTAAGACTGTGATGAAATAAAAGAAATCGAGGAAAAGAGAAGATGAGAGAAGAAAACGTACATCATGAGAGCCAGTGGCCGACCTGGCTGTATATAGCCAAAAATAAACTCAGTAAGCACATTCAACCCAATGCGGTTATTGGTCACAGCCTCAATAATGCCAATCGGGAGCGAGAAGCCGAATGAAATGGCGACGGCGAGCAAGAATCCCCACCAGGTGAGCTTGGTAGGATACGCCAGCACGGTGAACAAGCCTATTACGAGCATCTACCTCACGGCGTTAGTCTCTTCCTTCTTACGAGAAGCACTTGGCTCTCGAGCAAAGCTCGCGGTATTCATATTTATATCAGGGGGCATAAGGGGGAGGGGGGCATATCGTACCAGGCCAAACAAGCCCATGTACCACCAGTCCGGGGCTTCTTTGTACTTCTTCATCAACTTCATATGGATGTCTTCTTTCTCAGTGGAGCTATTCCGGTACTGTCTCCATATTTGCTTGCGATTATGCAGATACGTGTACACGATGAGAGATGCGATGGCGGCAAATGACAGTCCATACGACATGGCAAATGTGGTGCTGTATAAGCAAGGAGAAGACGGGTATTAGCAAGACGAGACCACGAATTTTGAGGGGTCGCTGGAGAACCAGGGGCACAGAGGTGTTAAACGGATTTAACTGGCATTATTACCTGATGAACAGAGGCGAGTAGTTCTTGTATGCCTCTTCATTGAGCGTTAAGTCTGCGTTGAGAACACGAGAGGTGTTGTACGATGCGCCCGTATTGTCGTACGTGCTTGAGTCACTCATGGGGAGGAACTCAGAGTACCAGGCTCCTGAGAAATGGAGGACCGTGCAGCCGACTACGTAGAAGGCGACGACGCCGATGAGGGTATTGGCGATGGCGTGCCTTTAAGGAGTCAGCTCACTTTATCCTTGCCTTGTCTTGTCTTCTCTACCTTCTCTACCTCCCTCTAGATGTACGACCTTTAATTTTTAATTTTTTCCCTCTCCGAGTTATCCGTTTTTTTAGACGAAAGAGACGGAAAAAAAAGGAGGAGATTTCCTACCATGGCGGAATGAGCGGTGATCCAACGTAGCCCGCAATCTGAGTCCAGTCAAACGTGATAGGAAGCAGAGACAGGCCCGTCGTCCCCCCGAAGAGCTGATTAACAACAGCATTCTGCGGTGCCAGCCACGTCGCAAATGCAAAGACGCTCAAGAACTGGGCCAGAAACCCCGGAATGAAGTAGTAGATGAAGGAACCGGCGGTGACAAGCGCAAACCATCTATACCGGGGCATGTTGCCCCCCAGGACGGACGGGTCGCGAACCTCACTCATGTCGTGCATGGCGTTCATCATAGTGACAACGACTAAATTCGCCGGCCATATCATGGACGCAGGGTACACTGAGGTGATGCACTGTTAGTTGCCCATCTCACGAAGCAGACCCTATTTCTCTGCCCCCTTCTTCGTTGTTGTCAGGGGTCAGGGGGTCCTTGAAGGATATAAAGGCACCCGTGCAGCACACTGCACGACTCACTCACCTAAGAATCTGCGCATTGTCCCCGCGATGCCATACCCGAGCGACTGCGTAGAAACAGTGAGCAGAAGTTGAAAGAGAAGCCCAAAGTTCTGCTTATAAAAGATGCGTTGCGCGAGAATAATGTCAGTGGAGTAAGCCACAGAGAACGACACACTGGCCATGACGCCAATGATGGAATGCTCCTTGATATTAAAGGGACCTGGATTCAAGTTCCATCGCAAGCCAAAGGTCTTGAAGGTCCTATTCGGCATCAGACGAGTCCAAGCATGACCCATAGGCCAGGCAATGATTTGCGCAACGAGCGGTCCGATGGAGATGGACGGTTGCCGCAGCGAAAAGAGGGTATTCATGGACGCACCCAGCACGACGAGGAGCAGGCCTATGGTCCAAGCACGGATGGTATTGCAGGGAAGATGCTCGTCGTAGTTCCTCACGGCGGCGCGGACCTCAGGGTAGGGTGAGTCTTCGGTCTTGCGGCGCTTTCGGGTAGATCTGCGGGAACCCGTCTCCATCTCGATGGACGAGCCGCCCTCGTTGTGGTCGTCTTCATCGTCTGAGTGCATTGGATCTATGAGGAATTCGTCCTCCGAGGCATGTTCCGAGGCATGTTCCGAGGCATGTTCCGAGGCATGTTCCGAGGCCTGTTCATCTTGGCTGCCGGGGGCGTCGTCATCGCTCTCTAACAGATGCTCTTTGAGGTCATCTACATCGACGGATGTCGAGCGCGAATGCGAGAAAGACTGACGCGAGCTGGGGCCAATGCCGGCATCGAAGCCAGTTGCTTCCACGCTTGGCCGTCCTGAAGCATTGGCTACGCTCATTCTGGCTCAGATCAGCCAGAGCTGCGGCTCCGGAGGCTGCGAGGAGTGTGAGGACGGTGCGGAGCCAGTCTGTGATGCTTCCTTATCGTGGCATGTCTGGCTGGCTGATGAGGCGGCCAATGCAAAGACTACCTAACCTACCTCTCCGTTATGGTCTGAGGTCTGGGACTTGAGTCACGGGTGTTGCCGTCTTGATCTGAGCTGCGAGCTGGAAGAGCGGAGAAACAAGAGACAGATTCGAACACAAATGCGATGAAGAGCTAGGGGGCATATATGTCATGGGACACAATGGCTGGCTGTTATTCAAGCCAGCCAGCTAAGCTATTGAAGGCTCAAAGGCCACATGAGCCGCTCAGCGACGCTCACTGACGGGAGTTTCTCCATTGCGGAACCTGTTCCCCCGTATTGTGGCTGAACTCACGTTCCACTGTCCAGAGACCTCAGCCACATTAGCCAAGCCACATCAATCGCTTCGGCCTTGGAGCTGAAAACTCACAAGGCCAGCACCTCGACAGACTGCATTCAGCCATTTCCCAACGACATGGGACGACTATGCGACGAGTGGTTGTAACTGGCCTTGGGGCCGTCACGCCGTTGGGCGTGGGCGTGACACGAACCTGGCAGCGACTGCTAGCCAACGAATGCGGTATCGTCAGTGTGGCCTCTCGTCAACCACAGGCACGCTGGACAGAGCTGCCCAGCGTGGTAGCCGGTATCGTCCCAGTCGGAGAGGACCAGGGCCAGTGGAATCCAGCAGACTGGCTCTCTGCCTCTGACCAGCGTCGCATGTCGACCTTTACGCAATACGCTATGGCAGCCGGTGCTATGGCCTTGAAGGATGCTGGGTGGGAGGCGATGAAGCCAGAGCATCGCGAGACCACAGGAGTGTGTCTGGGGAGTGGCATTGGTAATCTGCAGGACATCTATGAGACGAGTCTGTCTCACCACAATGGTGTGAGTCCGTTTCCGACCTTGCCTCGCGTTTTAGTTTTCTATAATTAGTACCTCCGATCATTATTCTATACTTTCCCTCTTTCTCCTTCTTTCTACTGTATTCTACTTTTTCTTAAGCCAGCTTTCATCCATGCTGATATATCTGGATATCAGGGCTACAAGAAGGTGTCGCCCTTGTTTGTCCCTAAGATCTTAATCAATCTGGCCGCGGGCCACTTGGCCATGAAATACGGCTTCGAGGGCCCCAATCACGCCGCCACCACGGCCTGTACCACAGGCGCACACTCCATCGGTGATGCCTCGAGATTCATCGCCTATGGTGATGCTGATATCATGGTTGCCGGCGGCTCCGAAGCCTGCATTCATCCGTTGACCTTTGCGGGGTTCGGAAGAGCCCGATCCCTGGCCACGGCCTACAATCATGATCCCCCGAGTGCCTGTAGACCGTTTGATGTGCAGCGCAACGGCTTTGTCGTCGCCGAGGGCGCCGCTGTCCTTGTTCTGGAGGAGTTTGAGCATGCCAAAGCCAGAGGAGCTCGCATCTATGCTGAGATCAAGGGATACGGCCTCAGCGGAGATGCACATCACATGACTGCGCCCAGAGAAGACGGTCGAGGGGCATTCCTGGCGATGAAGCGTGCGCTGAAGCATGCCCAGATCAAGCCTTGCGAAGTCGACTACATCAACGCCCATGCGACAGGTACGCAAGTTGGTGATGTTGCAGAAGCTGCGGCCATGCACCGCTTGATGCTGGGTGAAGACGGCAAACAGTCCGAGTCGCAAGTGACTGTGAGCAGTACCAAGGGCTCCGTCGGGCATTTGCTCGGTGCAGCCGGTGCCATTGAGGCGCTGTTTGCCGTGCTATCCATTTACGAGGTAGGCATCTTCATTCTCACCAACAGAAAAGCGTTGCCGTCGAGACTGTTCTATTTCTTGGTCCACATTGCTGACCAAGTTCAACTCTGTCCCTACATAGGGCGCTATTCCGGCTACGCGAAACCTGCACAAGCCAGATGTTGGCTTTGACTTCAATTTTGTGCCTCGGACAGCACAGCAAAAGAAGGTGCGCGTTGCGATGTCCAACAGTTTTGGGTTTGGCGGGACAAATAGCAGCTTGGTCTTTGCGAGCGTCTGAAGAACAAACTTTGCGAGATGTACTGAGTAACTATCTGTAGATTAGAAGCATGGTAGCGTAGGTAGCGCGCGATGCGCATGTGTGTAAGTTACAAACACGAGAGGGACCGTATAGGGCGTAAATAATTACTGATCCGAGCATGTAATGTATAAAACGCCAGCGGAGATGGGATGCACCAGGTCTTCTTGGAGTGGCGAAGGGACGGAATGGTCAATGACGATGGCGTTTTTGCGTTTCGTTGTGGTCGGCAGTCGTCAATTGGCGCACGGACCATCCCGGTGAAGCCAATCCGGGCATCCATCAGTTTCGCTGACGCGCTCCGAAAAAAAATACCCCTGTTCAGGCTTCACCTCCGCTTTTGACTACCGAATCCTCTCTCTGCCACTGCACCACCAGAACACCCTCCCTCTGTACCTCCGCCAATTGTCCGCCATTCCTCTCGGAGTTCCAATCCAGTCATGGCCTGTGAATCGTGCAGACCACAAACGACGCGATCCCTCCTCAGGGCCGCCTCTCGAGCCTCATCCTCCTTCTCCCGACCCGTCATCCATGCGCAGCGATCCTTGAGCAGCCAGCCGCGGAGCGCAAGCTCCTGCGCCTCCTCGTCACAGCCTACACCGATCACGACGTTGTTACCAACGACGAAGATATCGACGAGGGTACAGGCTCGATGGTTTAGCAGCACGCCCACGAGGAGCCTTCTTGGCCTTGGCTCGTTGGGCGACGCCTACCGCGTACTAGGCGGCACAGAGGCGCTGTACAAAGTGTGCGGGCGGGTTGCCGATTATAGCATTGCGGAGGAGGCGCGAAAGAATGACCAGGTGATCAAGATGCCGGATGGTGAGGAATTGGGCATTCCCATTGACGAGAACAATGTTTGGCACAAAAGTAAGGAAGAAGCAGTCCCTCGTCTTGGCACAGCTATAACGCTACACATCCTTATCTAACCCCAAACCCGCGATTGTTGCTCCTTCTTCCCTTGGTTTTCTTGTAATTTCTGCCCCCAGAATCCTGCGCAGGATGTACCAGTTCCTTCAAGAAGCTGTGAGAGCTTGTTACTCGTCCTCTGCTCTGACACTGACACGTACACCCCAAAACAAAAACAGCCTTTGGTCTACAACCCAGCTTCAGCACCTGGTCCCACGTCACCATGCTGCATCTCTACCTCCTCAACGCCCGTGTGCGGTGCTTCCCGCGCGAGGACTACCGCACCTGGCAGCAGCAGCTTATTGACCACTTCTTCTTCGACTGCGAGCGAAAGATGCACATTGACCACAACATCACCTCGTCGGCGCTGCGCCAGCGGTACCTCAAGGATGTGTTTGTGCAGTGGCGGGGCCTGCTGCTCGCGTACGACGAGGGTCTCTTCAAGGGGGATGCGATACTCGCGAGCGCTTTGTGGAGGAACCTGTTCAAGGGCTCGCCGGATGTTGATCCGCGGGCGTTGTGCGCTGTTGTGGGCTGGATGCGCAGCTGCTTGTATGAGCTGGAGGGGGTGTCAGATCATCACTTCGCGGAGGAGGCGGCTGAGATCCTCACTAAGCCTGTGGAGGGCTTTTGGAGCAGGTTGGAGGGGCCGTTTAGTAAGATGGCGGAGAAGGAGAGGGGAGTGCAAGGTGTGGAGGGCGCTGTTGAATGAATGAGTGTAGTGGTTGGACGTTGATTCTGTTTCGTTGTTGAGGGAGGGGCTTCGTCGCCTGGGCCTTGTATCAATTTCCAGATGGAGTTACCAGCGCCTCTGGCTGTACACCATAACGCTATGTAATTACATGGTTGTCCGCAATTGCACGGACAACCCCAATTGATTTACCAATTTATAAGCTATTCGCCTGTCGACCGTGGCTGTGTACACTGGCTAATACGTCGCGACTCGTGCTTCTTTTGATGGGCATTACAATGAACATGCAACCCGTGAATCTATCGCCCTCGACACGTCTTACTCTTGACCCATCACACGTAAGCCATCGCTCATTGATCCCACTCCGTTCTCATAAATCACATCAACTCCCACCTCCACCTCCCTCAAATCCCATCCATCGTCTCATCTCACCACCTCATCACCTCTTCTCCCACATTTGCCACGCATACCTCACCCCTGCCTCCTCCTCCATCTGCCTCTCCCCCTCCCCCGTCCACGCCCTCCACTCATCCCCCTCACACCTCCTCCACTCATCCTTCTCTCCCTCCCCCTCACGCAGATCAAGCCCGAAAAACGTATCGCATTCGAACTCGCCCTCCACGCGCGTCAGCAGCACCCGCTTCGTCTCGCTCAACCGCAACGCCTGCTCGTAGATTTGCCCCCCACCTATAACAAAAGCTCTGCTAATGAGGGGGTTATCTTTAACGAAGGCGAGAGCGTCGTCGAGGGATGGTACATGTACGGTCTGCGGGTGCTGCTCTTGATGTTGTTGTTGATGCTGTTGTTGTTGCTGCTGGTGCTGCTGTTGTTGTTGGCGTTGTTGGATTGATTGTTTATGATTTTGTTCTTCTTGTTCTTCCTCATTTGGTTTTTGTTGATGTTGTTGATCAGATGCACCACCCGACACATCCTTTAGCGGAAGCGCCGCCGCCGCCGCCCTCGTAATCACGATATTGAATCTATTCCGGAGAGGTCTAAACGACGGGGGAATGGAGTCCCATGTTTTGCGGCCCATGATGACGGCGTTGATGGCGTCCGGGGGGCTCTTTTCGGAAGCGTTAGCGGATGGAACATCCTCTCTCTTTTTTTTTTTTTGTCTTTTTTTTTTCTTTTTTTGTTCATGTGGTTGTAGTTGTGATTAAGTGCCGGATGTAGCAGCCAAGGAGGGCTCTAGGAAGGGGGAATTTCCACCTGTGGTGCCACGCGCGAGGTGACGCGTTTGAAGTATTGCATCTCCTTGCGCAGAGGGGGCCATGGCAGGCTGCCGTTGCGGCCGATGCCTAGGGATCGCGTCGCGGCGACGATGACGGTCAGTTCGGGCTGCATCGTGGGTGGTTGACGGACGGATGTCCTTTGATGGGATGAGGTGGCGATGGGTTCGGGTTTTAAATGCCGAGTGTCTCAAGAGAGGCGACTAGACCAATCGGGTGGGCATCATGTGGGTGGGTCGGTAATGAGGTGGCTGTGGTGCACCTATAGGCTACACACCAGGTCCAGGTACATACAAACTTAGGTAGGTACGGAGTACATACATCTATGTATTCGATTACTTGTTACGGACTGGCCTCGGGGCGTCTGCGGACGAGCGTCAATAATGGTATTGACAAAGATACAGAAGAAAAGAGAAGAAGAAGTCCTCTCCACAAGTTGTCCTGCTACATACAACACGCGTTCTGTGCGTGGTCAGGTGCCATCCCAGGGTCCCAGCCCCACTCTCCAGAAGAGACGAGCCTCAGGCTCGAATCCATCACATTACTCTAGATATAGAAGAGTAGAAGTGCTGCAGGTGTTAAGCCCACGTACATAGACCTGCGCATAATCTGCAGCGGTCACGTGATGTCTTTGACGGTCCTGAGACGTGACTGAGGACCCTGTCCTGACTCCTCAGTGCTCACAGAGACTCTTCGACGATCTGTGAAGGCAACGGGTCTGTGGCCGCCCGTTCTATCAAGTCGAGGTGGAAAACCGGGTGTACTCCTCTTGGCACATCGAGGCGCACATCCACCAGTGATGGCAAATCGATAACATTGTGAAGGACTGGCCTAGAGAATGTGTCGTAGTCTAGCGTCAACAATGGGATGGGATTGGTTGTCTTGAGGAGAGAAAGGAGAAGAGTTATCTCCTTACTGACTCTCGAAATACATCCAGCTGGAGGCAATGACGAGCATGGCAGCTGAGGAGTGCGCGGAGCGGTTTAAAACAGTGTTGGTGGCGGTTCCACGGTCCGCGGCGACCTCACAAGACTCGCTGGGGGGTGCCTCCAATCGGTCACCAACTGCATTTCTTGCAGGGCAACCAGCCATGCGTAGTCCGAGCATTAGACAAACGTCGATTGACGAGCTCGGACATAGCTGGCGATGGCATTCCCAACTCTGTACCCCCACGGCACAGGAGACTATGTTGAAGCTCGCCTACGCTCGGTGAGTTTCAAGGAATACATTCTGCGTGCTCTCAAGCTTACTCAACCTTTGTGCATAGAAGATGAAAGTGCACTCACGTCGGGTTGGCATCTCGTAGCGCAGCCGGGGCGTCTCGAAAGGGTTTTTGACTATCACCAGCTTGCCTTACCACTTGCTTCAAGAAGACGGATCGGTCAAACTTCTCGTACATTAGTTGGGCATGGACCTTTGCTGCACGATCCACAGAAGCCTGCTTGTAGAGCGGTTTGTCAAACACTGGCGGCAACTGGGCAAAGTCTCCCAAAAGAAGGACACTCATGCCTCCAAATGGCGTGTCCGATGTCGCGCGAATCTGACGCAAGCGCTGATCAATGTGGTGCAACGAGCGGAGACCAATCATGGACGTCTCGTGAGTGTACTTCTTTTGGGACACTTTGCTCAGTTGTCACCAGTGTTTGACAAACCGCTCTACAAGCAAGCTTCTGCGGATCTCAACTAATGTATAATGTACGAGAAGTTTGACCGATCCGTCTTCCTGAAGCAAGTGGCAAGGCAAGCTGGTGATAGTCAAAAACACTTTCGAGACGCCCCGGCTGCGCTACGAGATGGCAACCCGACGCAACTACACTTTGGTCTTCTGTGCACAAGGGTTAAGAAAGCTTGAGAGCACGCAGAATGTATTCTTGAAAACTCACCGAGCGTAGACGAGCTACAACATGGTCTCCTGTACCGTGGGGGGTACATGGTACACCGACAGTGTGGTTCCACGAAGTCACCTTGTCCTTGAAGAAGTCAAGAAATCTCTTCTCCGCATCCGCAGCCGCAGCCGCAGCTGCGTCGCCGTCCTGCACGTCCAGAATTGGACAGTCACCTAGCCAGAGGAGCATGCGAACATGGGGACTGCCGCGTGCCTGAAACTCAACTCGTCACCAGGAGTCGACGACATCGAACTTTTTGGCGATTACGTTCTTCATGAAGCCGAAACCTGTCCATGAAGTGGTAAGCCGCGATGTGTGGGTTATTCTTGAGGTTGATCGCGGCTGTCTTCATCTTCTGCTCGTTGCTTCCTGCCGCTCAGGCTTCGTAGCCGGGCATCAACTTTGCCAGCGACTCCCACTGTGATTCGGCCGCATAGAAGGTCATGAAGAATGATGGGCATCCAAGTCCACGGACCACAGCCGCAGCTCCTTTCGCAGTATGGGCGTGTCCCCAACAGGTTTGTTGCCTGCATAGCGCGTGATTGACTTATGGAAAGTCTGTGCCTCGTCGGAGTTCTGGTTGAACATCTCCCTCAGCTTCTTAACCGTGATGTACTGACGCTGATCTTTCTTGAGGTAGTTACTAGTGGGTACGTACTCCTCTTGTTTGTTTGCGAGCGAACCCACATTTTATACACAACGTAGCGGAACTTGGGATGCTGGGCAGCCCGCCATCAGAAAGCTTGAGAGCACGCAGAATATAATCCCTTGAAACTCACTGAGCGTAGGCGAGCTTCAACACGGTCTCCTGTGCCGTAAGGGTACAGAGCCGGGAATGCCATCGCCAGCAAGGATTTCTTCTGTCCGAGCTCGATAGGCAATCTCGAGCTTCCTGATGGGCAGTTTGCCCAGCATTTCAAGCTCCGCTACGTTGTATACAGCATGTGGATTCGCTCGCAGACAAACAAGAGGAGTACTTACTACCTCAAGAAATATCAGCGTGAGGACATCACAATTGAGAAGCTGAGGGAGATGTTCAACCAGAACTCCGAAGAGGCACAGACTCTCCTGAAGTCGATCACGCGATATTCGGGCAACATGTTGGGCACTCGCCCGTACTGGCTGGGAAAGTGGAATGGGCTTGCGGCTATGGTCCGTGGACTTGGATGCCCATCGTTGTTCAGATTGTCGAGAATTTTAGTCCAGTCCGTGATGAGCTTTTTGTCGGTATCTGTGATGGCCATATTCGTTTGATGTGTCACTCTTTGCTCTCCAGGCCCATCAGGACCATTTCGGGGCGGTTGACCCGTGGCGTTTGAGATCATGTCCGAATAATGAGGCTGCTGATGCTGGTGACTGCGGCGAGAAAAAAGTTTTGTGTGACCTCTTGACGATTCGCCTTTCTGGGCCCCGCCGCATTCAGGGGGCATCCAGGTGCCGGCGTGATAAGAATTGACAAGGACTGATAACGTACGATAAGGATACTAACCAATAACAGCGACAGAAAGCTGGAAGACCCCACACCATAACCTCACTGAGAACAGGCTCACAATTTCTTCAGTTTTTGCCGCCCTCGCCGCGGCAACACCAAACGCCTGGCTATTAGGGCAGCCGCAGCTAGATATAATGTGTCTCCGTCCGTAGCCTATCGCCAGCTGAGGTCATTGAGGCAATTCGGAAAGCCTTCTTACAGCAATGCGGGCCTAGGTCGGCCAAGGAGCCTCAACGACAGCGAAGAGCGTGCTGTTGTTTTGTGTATCATTTGGCTTGAAAGAGCAGGATTTCCAGCAACTCGCCAAGTAATCGAAGACGCGGAAAGCAGGTTGCGGGCGCTTAGAACGCCTCCAACCCCTCCAGTTGGCAATCGTTGGTACCGAGGTTTTCTAGCAAATTAACCCTCAGCTGGAGTTGAAGCGGAGTATCCGGGCTTTTGAGCGTGGCGATATTGACAAGTTTGAATGACTTTATGCTCGACTAGCAGAACGCGTGCGAACTTACGACATCGCAGATATTCAACGCGGATGGGTGAGGAATCCGCACTGGAGCTTTACGCGAACGCCTTTCAGTGGTTGTTGTGAAGAAGATTCAAGAGACGTACCGCTAAGCATGAAGTCGTCTCGTTCACTAATCGTGAGAAACAACGCTGATTGGATGCGAGAACGCAGCTGGAAGTAGGTATGTATACCTAGTACATTCACTTCCCGTATTTGTCGCTTTATTCATCCTCATATGACTCCAGGTATGGTATCTCCAATGATGGTGTTCAAAACGTGGCCTACGAAATTTTGGCATATTCATAAATTGGATGAGAGAGTCCGCTTTGCGCGCTCTGAGATCGGCCTTCTCAACGCAGAGATATCGATGGACTGGGTACGGTATTTTAATCGTTGTTCTTTTGAACCCATGAGTCAGGCACAATCGCGAGGACTCACCTTCACCGACTGGTTTGGATGTGACGAGTTTATGCGGGGTTCTGATTGACCTGAACATATCTGACACAAGCCGTATATATTGAGTGCCCCGAAAAGGAGCCCATCTGGCGACTGCTCGTTATTGATGGCTCCACAGGCAAAATCTCAATGGAGTTCATGGGGTAGTAGAGTACTGCCTTCGGTTTGATATCGAGATATGTGTTCTTCCACCGCGCTCCACTCACCTCACACAACCGCCAGATGTTGGGTTATCCAGCCGTTGAGCGCCGTAACGCCGGAGGAGATGATTTCATGAAGGTGAGCAGTGAAATCAGGGCGGTTAAATTGCAGGTTACCATCGCGGATGTGTTGTCGAAGGACACGTTGATGGGCCATTTTCAACGGCTGGAATACACCAACATCTACGGCCGGGCCGGGCCGACAAATACGCGGTGACACGGTTGTTCTGTTTTGGTGAGGATCTCTTCTCTGGACGCTTGTACCATTCACGATACACAAGCTACGGGATGGTGGGTTTCGAGTAACTCTGTATATACTATGTATGTAGCTCCTCCATTGCTTACTGTGAGCCCCTTTTAACCTCCATGATCAATGTACGTACCATGCATGAAACAATTCCACTCGCGCCACACTTTCAAGACCCCGACGCTCTCATCACCTGATCCAATTCTTTCATCATTATGCATCTATCCCCCAAAATCAAAGCTTCTTCCTTTCGTCTTCTTGCAAAACAAAATCAAGTATTCTTCAGGCCTTTTTTTTCTTATATCAAATCTCGGCTTCGCATTGGCTCGACAACAACTCGAATCTTCCTCTTCCTCCCGAGCGCCCCATATTTCGGCGCTCGCTTTCGGCGCAGCGTGCTGAAATCTCGACTTCTCGAATTTTTCAGCTCGCAAATCGCCATTTGTTCTCATACGGGAGCGTGTTGCAAATCTTGACTTTCCACCTCGGCTGGCACATCTTCACTCTTGAAGCTGGCCTCCCCTGTCTCAGCTCTCACATCTTGACTCTTGAAGCTGCTCCCCTGTCTCAGCCCGCGCATCCTGACTCTTGAAGCTCGACTCCCCAGTCTCAGCCCGCACATCCTGACTCTTGAAGCTGCTGGGCTCCACAGTCTCAATCGGCACATCTTGACTTGACCTTGCCTCCCCAGTCCCAGGCCGCACATCCCGACTCCGAAATCTCGCTTCCCCACTCCCAATCCTTGGATCTTGACTCCGACGTCTCGCCACGCCAGTCCCGGCGGCGCTGTGCGTCTGAATCGCAACGCCCTGTGCGCGCTCCATATCCCCCATCGATTCGTTGAATACTTCGTGGAGAACTCTCACCACCCGGTGTCGATTCCACTCTTGTCTCAAGTTCCAGATCCCATTCATCAGCTCTCGGTGGACTTGTTCCAGCTGCTCAATCGTGCACGACACCGTATCGTCCGTCAGCACCACTAAGAATTCTTCAATCGCCGCTTCCGTCATCGGTGGCTGTGATGTGGTACCCAATGCGCCCTGGAAGGAGCCTTCTTGCGGTGCTCCGGGCTGTGCACCTTGAGGTGAAGTCTGTATCGTGGTCCCGTCTGCCGAGAGTCCGCTCGAATGGGGTGGGTGGGATCGAATCGAAAGGGGACTATCATTCGCGTCGCGGCTGGAAGTGGGGGCGTTCCCACGCGCGGAGACTGGAGTATGCGCGTGTATTGAAGCTTCGTCCCGGGTCGGCGTGGCTCGGCTGGAGGCATGCGTGGGTAGAGTGTCTGGCAGTTCTCCTTCCTTGCCGTGCTCGCCGCTCTGTCGGACAGCACAGTTCCCATTGGTGAGCTGGGTGCCCAAGTTGGACAACCTGTGGGTGGAAGCCTCTGACGTCTTGGTCGTTGAAGCGTCGTTGAGGACCGCTGACGGCGATACGCCAGGCGGCAGTGATGTGACGACTGACTTTTGTGATATTCGTGATGCGAGATCGCCATGTTCCTTGGCTGAGCTGGCCTCAATTTTTGTGGGTGGGCCCATGAGACCAGGTTCCCTTCGAGTAGCTTCAGATCGGGAGGAGTGCTCAACGCCACTCATCGGCACATCCTCATCCCTCACCTGAGCGGCTCCCTCTCCCTTAGTCCCCTTGCTCGGAACTCCTGCCTCTTGCCCCTTCTCGTTTTCTTGTTCTTCCTGGTAGTTGGTGACTGACGACAAAAGAGGACCTCGAAGCTGGAAGCGAGCAGTAGTGCGAGACCCTGGCACTGGCTCGCCCAACGTCAGCGGGCCCTGAGTATCGCTGTCGTTGGCACCTCCGAGATCTGATTGGATGCGATTCGATATCGACTGCATAGCCTTGCGCTTTCGGTCCTTCTCTGCGACCTGCGCGGCCCTCTGAACCTGCCGGCGATGTAGCCCGTCCCAGTCAACACTCGAAAAGTTGTGTTCGATGCTGGCAACATCCACCTCTACATTGCTCAGCAATTCGTTTGCCTTAAGCGTGCGCTCCTTGTCTCCGATGTTTTTGGCATCCTTGGCCAGAGCCTTGATGTCAAACAGGAAATCCTTTGGCCGAGCGTAAAACCCGTTCGAGAGCCGTTCCTCAATCGTCGTGGTCTCGAGATTGAAATAGCATTTACCCGACGCCGTGTCGCGAAGCACGTCGTTTCCGTGTTTATCTTTGACAATTTCGTACGGTCGATGGACGCCTTCTGTAACGTCTGGTCGGACATAGTTGGGATCACATTCAGCGAACAAGTAATCAATCTGGCTTTGCGGAATGACTGGTTGTCTAAATTTCCTGTACTTCTTGTTGATCTGGTCCATGATTGGCTGCAGGTGAAGCTTGAGCGTGTTGAGCATCTGGTGATCTTTCCTCTTGACTAATTTGGCCTCCTCCTTGGTTGGTGGTTTCGGTGCAATCGCAGGAGCAACGGGGAGCTCTTCCAATATACGCTTCTTCCGACTCTCTGGCTGAGGGAACTCGTTGGGATTTTTCCTAATGTAATCAAGCGTTACAGAAAAGAACTTCATCCGGCAGGCCTAAATATGAGCACACAAGGTTAGACCAGCCGTAAGCATGCACACCAAGGAAGAAAGGGGTCGAGCAAGTGTTTCGCTCTTTTTTTAATGCTTACCCTCTCCGGTCGTGCAACTGCCATCCGATTTTTGCAGGTGAACGAAAACAACTCCTGTAGCAGTCCAACGGGAAGCTCTTCCTTTTCACACTCCGCTGTCGCGAGAAGGAGCACGGGGTCTGTCGCTGGTATAGATCGCAGCATTGTTTGAAAGGTGATAAAGGCAACGGTACCTGCCAGAGTAGCATACCAGGCATCAATGTTGGGGATGTAGATGACACTGGGCTTGTGGCGTCGAACTTCTGTGAAAAGACTAACTATAACTTGTTCCATTGCCTACAAAACATGGGTTAATCATTGCTCATTGCGAATGTGGCAAAGCTAGGAGAGAGAAAGAGAGAGGGGGGGGGGGGAGAACATGGCGTACTCTTCCATCGGCGAGCAGAGCTGGCAAATCAAAGTTCTGCACATGAACACCCTCCAAATAATGCAAAATGGCCGATGCAATGTAGGCCTGCCCCATACCATGCGATCCGTATACCAGAAATCTGGGTCTGAATATGCGTGACTGGTCAAACTCTTGCTGCATAGCTTCGCGACCGAAACCATGATCCTGATCATCATACGGCTCGTACATGGCTTCTTCGAGTGCAGTCATCTTCTTTTTCCTCGGCAACACGAAATCCAGTAGTTGCTTGGCATCTTGAAGTTGCTGACTTAGAAGAGGTTCCAGAGACTTGGGCAGTGGCTTGGCGCCCGATGTTGCTGAACGCTCCGACGAGGGGACCAGTCTCTTGATGGACAACATGAAATCAGAGGCGTGAATACTGATCTTGGTCGGGTCAACAATGAGCTTCTCTGTCGAATTGTAAATCTGAGGGTATGTTCGTTGGATGGAGTTGAGCGCTGCTTCGGTGCACAGTGCGCGCAAATCCGCACCACCGTATCCCTTGGTCTTCTCAGCGAGTGAGGTCATGAACTCCGACGACAGACCCCAATCCTTGGTGTGTATATTCAGAATGGATCGACGACCTTCAAGATCCGGCAGGGGAAAGTAGAATTCTCGATCGAACCGGCCGGGTCGTCGGAGAGCAGGATCAATGTTATCCGGTCTGTTGGTTGCGCCAATGACAATGACTTGTCCGCGGCCGTCCATGCCATCCATCAAAGCCAGGAGCGTTGACACGATTGACGCATGAATTTGTTCCTGCTTGCTTGATCGAACAGGGGCCAAGCCATCTATCTCGTCGAAGAAGATGATGCTAGGTTGCGTCTTTCTGGCCTCTTCAAACAAGAGACGCAGTTGTTTTTCGGCTTCACCTACCCATTTGCTCAGAGCATCCGCACCTTTTCGCATATAGAAGGAGATCTTGCGACCGCCGGAACCGACGGAATTGGCCAGGGCCCGAGCCAGGAGCGTTTTTCCAGTGCCCGGAGGACCATGAAACAAGACACCACGCGGAGGGGTAACGTGAAATTGAGTAAAGAGCTCAGGATAGAGCAGCGGGAGCTGCACCATTTCTTTGAGCTGATCAATATGGCCCTGCAGGCCCCCTACCTTGCTGAAATCCACATTCATGTCCACGCCGAGAGGGTCAGCATCGGCGAGCGCTTTTCTATCCTTGATCTTACCGACATTGGGGGCCGCTTCGGCGTTGAGCCCAGAAATACCTGGCAATAGCCCTCCCGCTGGTGCTCCAGAGGTTGGCGTCATGCCCATATTGCCAGCCATGCTCGATCTGCGAACCATCTCATCGTCACTGCTGTCCGAATCGGCACCGCCTGCCGCTCCAGTGCCCCAAGGGCCGCTGAGGAGAGCGCCGCCGCCGCCACCCCCTCCAAATGGTCCAAAGGTCGAGTTCAGATTTCGCTCCCATCCGAGAGTTGCGCCTCCTTTCCGGCGCCGTGCCGGAGTGGGGGCCGGATCTTCAATATCCTCCTCCTCGATATTTGCAGCGGTCAACGGCGGCATGTAGTAATTGACTCTGGCACGTGCTCGGCGAGACTCTTGATAGATGATGGGAGAGTCTTCTCTTGGTCGCCGTCGAGGCCGAGACGACTTTCTCAGTTCGCGTGCTTCTTCGTTCAATTCATCCAGGTCAACATCAAGGTCCTCGTCACCGGAATCACCGCCGCGACGTGAGTTTCGCGTACTCCGCCTGATCCTCCGACCTCTAGGCGTAGGGCTTTCCACCTCCTCGACTTTGTTGGTATGCGACATGGCCTCGTCTTCCGAATCATCCCCGGGCTCAAAATCGCTGCTAGGCTCTTGAGTTGACTTTTTAGAGCGCCCACGAGTTAGGCGACGAGACATGGGGACCGCATCGCCCGCTGTCTCGCCCCCGCCCTTGGATTCGGCCTGCGAAGTTTCCGCTCTAGACCCCCGAGTTCTTCGCATGATGGGAACATCGTCGTCGTCCTCCTCTTCATCGTGATCGTTTTCGTTGTCGATGTCGTCGTCTCCAGCTTCTGCCGTAGAAGCAACATCGCCCTTCGCATGCTGAACGTCGTCTTCCGCCTCAGTCGCGGCCACGTTCTCTTCAGGCTCCTTCTTCTGAACAGGTCGGTACTCGTGAGAAAGCTCATCGGGCTCGTCAGCATCATAAGCAGCTTGGAAACTGATTTCGTGTGTTGCCTCCTCGATGGTCTCCGGTGCTGTGTGCATTGCTTTCGCGGAGCGGACCGGTCGAGAATTTCGCAGGTACGTTTCGGGACTTCGGCTGCGAGAGTCGCGACTGGCCACTGCGTGCTTACCAGAGTTTGACAGCTCAACAAATTCCTCTGCATCCGCAGTGCTAGCGCGGGTTGCTCTCCGTCTAATACTTGGTGTGGTAGACGACTGAGGAACTTTGAGCTTCACGAGCCTTCTTGTCGACCGGCCAACCGACTGCTCAGCTTTCGGTACTGCATCGTCTGAGTCACCAGCGACAGCTTCTTCCGCCTCTTCTTCGGCGCTACTTTCTCTGTAGCTGTGTCGAGTTCGAGCTGCTTTCCTTGTACGGCGTCCTGCCGCATTAACGGGGGCGTCCTCAAAGTCTGACTCATCAGCTTCGAACGAGCCCTCTGCTAGGCTGTCAGACAAAATTTCATCGTCATCCTCTATATCAGAGCCTCTATATCTATGGCCCCTTCGCCGAAAGCCACTAGACCTGGAACCTCGTCGCGATGACCGAGGTTTTTTGGAGCTTCTCGGTGCTTTCAGTTCGGAGGGGTCGAAATTCTCGTCTTCGGGGTCCGATTTGTTGGGGTCAAAATCCTCCAAAACTCTCTTCCGTTTACTGACCATGGCGAAGAAACAGGAGGTATGGGGACCCGGTTAAGCGAGTTATGCGAGTTGTGCGGGTCTTCAAATTTATGCGGCTTATGAGGGGTATATTATGCTGCGCTGGATATTAAACTGATTCGAGAGCTACCGCTGGTGCTTCGTGTAGGGAATCTATAAAGACAAGGGCTGTAAAGTCAAACTGAGTTAGCGTAATCGGCACTTTCGAGGGTAATATAATTCACAGGACTATCGTGACAAACGGACGCGTTGGCTCAAGGATAAGAGAAAGACGTTCAAGCCACTCATCTGTCCCAAAGCGTGACACAGCAGTAGAGACGGTACTTACTTTGTTTTCTGGACGACATCAGAAGTCCTAATGATCACGGTCTGCAGGAGAACCTATCGGTAAAGGGAGCCACCGTCGGAACAGACAAGCTCAGCAATTCACCAGGATTGTGAATGCCTGGCGCAATGGCAGACACAGGTCGGAAATGCTGATTGCAAAAGAAAAGGCAAAACAAGGTAGCCGGTACGCCAGAACGAAAGCAGTGAAGGTCTGGCCAAGACGAGGTTCACGACGCTCTGCGTGACAGATGCGCCGGTCGATGTGCAAGGTTGGGATGATGGATGGTGGGTTGATGCGCGCGTCGAACTTGCCAAGGGGGGAACAATTCACGTGCAGACTCCATCTGACGAATCAGAGCGGCCGCAGCTGGTAATCACACCCCAGAGAGGGACTCCACACGAGTCGCCAAAATCCCAAAAGCCACGTCAAAAACGCGCGATCGGGCCTCGAATTGCATCCACGTCGTTTGAGCTTCGCTTCGTCATGATGCGCTGAAGATTGGGTTTCTTCGATTGCAGGTCCGCACGGGTAGGAAAGTGTTGCTCTCTGTAAACCGCCCTCATCCTGATTATTTCGCGCTCACTTTGGTGTTATTTTCGTCCACCAAAAGGCAAACTGTCACGGTCAATTGCTCTCGAAGAGATCTTGCTGAATCGATTCGAGATGCGATCTGTTTCCCCGGTATTTATATGCCATGACGCCATCGTCGCGGGCTCTGGTGAAGCTCCCCCGGTCAAGGCAGACCGTGTCGGCGATTTGTCCCTCGGCAACGCGTCCGTCGGCAAGAGAAGGAATCCGTTGGCTTCCCTCCTTTGGCGCCACTGCCGCGCCAGCCACTGCACCAGCCACTAACAGACCCCGCCGTGGATATGGCGATTGGCGAACCTTGCCCTCTTCTTCGGGAATAACACAACTTTGTCTACAGAGTGAAGTACGTTACATATGTTATGTAGGTACATACATACATGATGTTAGGTATCGAAGCGTTGATTCATGAAAGCGGTACATAGTGTCCTGAAAGTATTCATCAATACGACTATTCTGACACAAAAAGAGCACTGAACTCGTCAGCTGCTTCGCAACCCACAGGCATTGGCAGGTCCTCTTCAGCATTAGCCTCGTCCCGCCCAAGTTCGGGCCTGAGAGATCGACCAGCGCTCCTCTTCGTCATCAAGAATTTGTACAAAACAATCTTTGATTTTGGCATTTGACTACCTAACCGTCTCGTCATACAGCCCAGCGCGGCTTGCCTCCTGGCCTTCGTCAGAGGATGCAGATTCCGATGGATCTCGACAGCGATCTTGATGGCAAACTTGATGGCGATCTCGATAACATTTTGGGCGCTGAAGATGAACTCGAAAGCGCACCTCGTCGCCGCCGGACGCGCGTCAGAGAGTACGTACCTGTTTAAGAGCGCGGTTGACTCCGAAAACTACATCACTCATCTCGCTATCATACACCCAAAATGCCTCAATCATCCCCGGTGTGCTCATCATTGATTGCACATTCAAAGCCAACGAATGTTTAAGACTTTTCGTTGTTAAATAGACTGGTTGGCTCGATCGGAGACAATCGCACGATGCATCTGGGCGTCGTGCTCATGAAACACAAAAATGAAGTGTCTTTCTCCTTGGTTCTCAACCAGCCTAAGGCCCTGTTTAAGTAAGTCCAAGGGCATTCATGTCAAGCTCTAGATTACCGACAACGACGGGGCTTTCATCAACGCTCTGAACGCCGTGTTTTCAGAGACCAGGATTCTCATGTGCCAGAGACACATGAACAAGGACGCGGAGAGTTACTTACGCACGCAGCTATCAAGCAGATTTGTGCGTCGTCGTGAAGAGACACGTTGGGTCGATAACGATGGCACAATTGAATTCATGATGCTACACAAGAGTCTGAATCCTGATGGAGTCCCTCAACGTCGCCGACTATGAGCACCCGTCACATGAGGCGACCGCGTAAAGTAAGTCTGCTTGACTGCCGTTCAGCCAGCTTTCAAGACCTTACGAGCACCCTCAGCTTTGCTTGTCTCTGTGAGTCTGAAGTGTGGAGGTCGTCAGTCCAACATTTCACCAGCTTCTCCTTGTGGCGGTGCAGCCAGTACCGCTTCAGGTACGTGGTCGCCGCATGTGACAGGCGCTCACAACCTGCTCGACAGCTACGTAAGTAAGTAACTCTCCACGCATCTGTTCATGTGCCAGAGATACATGAAAATCCTGGTCTCTGGAAACACGACGTTCAAGGCGTTGATGAAAGTCCCGTCGTTGTCGGTAACCCAGAGCTTGACATGAATGCCATTGGACTCAAATAGGGCCTTTAGCTGCCGAAAGCAGGAGAATGACGCTGCGTCCTTGTGTCTCATGAGCACGACACCCGCGAGCAAACCAAGTTGAACAGTGGAAATTGGATTTGTTCGTTTTGAATGGGCAATCAACGATGAGCACATCGGGGGATGCTTGGAACGGTTCGAGGCATTTTGGGTGTATAATCGCGAAATGGGTTACAGTCAAGCCCCGATATAACGATTCGCCATAAGACGATATTTTCACCTTATAATTTTGGGCCTCATTTTCTGAAACCCCATACGCATAAATCACGATAAACCCCGCCTGGCTGATAAAAGTATTATTTTGCCCGCAAAATCGCGTGATATCGTTATATCGGGGTCTTGTAACACAGGCTTTCCGCTCCAACTCGACATGGCATTGTGGTGGGGCAGCATGCCAGATCGGCAATCATGTGATACAGCACGTGATGAGATACGATCACGTGACGTTCAATGAAACAATATTCCGATATAACGATGGGGTTTTGGTCACTTTTTCGTTATCATTATATCGGGGCTTGACGTACATAGGTATGCATGTAGGTAGTCTTCGGAGTACCACGCACCGAAACAAAAGAATCAGCGATTCGAGCTCCTGCGCAAGCTCCATAGTCTGGGCGCCCGCATTGCTGTACAGCGTCAAGTTCGTTCAACTGTCCCTCTACATACTCCGTACCTATCAATAATTCTTTGCATAGGTACATCCTCTCGTGCAGCGCCTCAACTTTCGTTCACGTGCTCAGCTCGCGGTGCTCCAAAGCCGAGCATTGCTTTGGGGAACTGGTTTAGGTGATGTTCCCCGCACAACGGAGCAGCAAATTACCCAATCATCTAGCCAGTGGCGTTCCTACCTATCTCGTGGCGGCCCAGCGTGCCCAAGGATAGAGACATGTATCGGATATCCAAGCCCACAAAGCATAAACGATACGCACGCGCTGAATGGCCAGCCAGAGAGAACTTGACCGGACATGATTGGTCATGCGGGGCCCCGTTCCCGGGGCCAAAAACGCGCAAGAAAAAGATACATAATCACGACAACTGGTGATCCGCGACACTATGTGTCATCCAATCTACGTACGTGCACGACTTTGTCCCTGTCACTCCCTACACCCTACCTGCCACAGGAACAGACTACGGGCCCGACAATTCCAGGGCGTCCGAGGGTAAAAGAGAAGTAAAAAAAAGAAAAAAGAAAAAAAGCAGGTCGCAACAATGTAAGCCGAAAGGCTGAGATATGACCTCATGCCGCTGGCGGCGTTATGTACCACACATCGGCAAAGAGAAATAAGTAGGTAGGTAGCGCATATAATTGACGTCCGCCGCTCCCTTCCCGTTCTCCTGCATTCCTGCATTTCTATGAAGTCCCTGTCCTATTAATGGAACTGTCGTCCTTCTAATGCTCCTCGCGTGCTATACTACTACATTGATTCCTCTGTCCCGCACCTGGTCGTGCTGTCAATGACGAGCGACCTACCTATCCTTATTCTTCTATTCTATACTTTGGTTCTCCATTTTTAGTTGTCTGGCAATCTCGAATTAAATCACTCTACACTTATCTCACTGCCGCGCGGCGAACTATCCTTTCGGATCTGGCCTTTGCGTCCAGAACAGAAGAGGCCTCAGTTAGGCAGATCTCTTCAGTCACATACCCGATCCTAATCCTCGGGAACTCTTCTTGTCCACCTCATAAGCGACTTCATCTACCATGGACCGCTCCTCTCGAGCTCCACCACCTCCTCCTCTGAACCTGGCCTGCCTACCACCCATAAAGAGCAAGCTGGACAGAAGCAGCACCGCAGACTCGTATAATTCGACTCCCAACAGCAAGGTGAGTGGCCATTGACTGGGTCTCATTACTTGTGTGGTCTGTTTCTTGCAGTGTTACAAAAGGATTCTGAAGGAAGGCATGCGAAAGCAAAGACAAGAAGCAACAGACTGACTTTTTTTTGTCTTGCATTCATCTTAGCGCTCAATCTTCTCCTCCTCCTCCTCCTCCTCCTCGTCTGGATCTTCTTCCTCCCTCCGCAAAACGTCTACCAGCCTCAATCGTAATCTCGTCAAGACCTCTCCCACCGTCAACGTCCATACCACCTGCGGTCGGCACACGGACCAATTGCTTTTCGGTGGACCATCACTCAAGGATCTCGCACGGTCCATAAAGAGAAACTTTGAGAAACCACCACGATGAATACGTCATACCAGGCAGCCGAAGCCTTGGATTTTTCTCATCTATATGACCATCTTTAGGTTCATTCATTGTGGGGGGGTTTTATCGGCTTTCTCCGACTTTCAGGATGCCGTGGTTCCCTCCTGTAATCGTGCGTGGCTGGTACACAGCGACAAGACAGGAGCAGCTTTCAAATTTTCAATAACGGAAATTATTCACGAATTTTACGATGACAAGGAACATGATGTGCCTTTCTCCAGGAAAGGTGCGGGGAACAAGAGAATAAACGAGTCGAGCGAAGTACAAGAAGTATGTGTGCCAGTATGGCATGGTCTCAAAAACGGGTGACGATCCCGACGGAGGCTCATAATACTACGGGGAAAAAAAGCACTATTGCCGACACGAGCTACCTATCCACCCATGTATCTAAGTGGATATTGTGGACGTCGAGGCAAATTTAGGTATCTTTTTTCTGTAAAATATGCTCATTGATGGCAATCTGGCCTGACTGGAAGTTTGGTCATGGGATGGACAGACGATGAATACACACCACATGTATAATGAATTGACTATTGGCATGGGCAGATGGACCCGATATAGCGCAGTGGCCTTCAATACACACGTCATAATACTAATAACTGGTCGTCCCGCTCCGACGTCGTATCATTGTATCATCGTGGTGCAGGAAGGAATACTAAAGACTCAAGAGGCGCCGGCATTGGCACTCCGTTTCGTGCCCGCGGCAGCATATACCTTTGAAAATCGTTCCGGCCTTTGCTCTCGGATCCGCGGCTTCTTTCAGGGGTCCATTTCCCGGCGCCAATTGTCTCGACCGATTTACATGTCTTATTGATGCCCTGCACAGGATAGCGTCCCTTCTTTGGGTGTCGATCGCGTGTGTGGCCATGCCATTCAACTGCTTCTTGCAAGCGTAGTCTTCCAGTTGCCAATCTTATTGTGCCATTATAATTCCCAGTTCACTGTTGCAAGACTCAAGTGAGAATCCGCGTCCTTGGAAGACACGTCTCTCTAGTCCGAGTGGCGCATCATTGGAAGATCCTCTATACAGGATCATACTATAGGCGGCACAGAGCACGAGCCGCGATGTAGGTTTTCCGTCTGCTTCTACTTTTCCCATTGCCATGTAAGTCTTGGGAATCCCGCAGCACCACGACGGCGACCTGTGCAAGCTCTGATCCGGAACTTCTGAGCCAATAACGCTTTCGAAAGAAGTGAAAGGGTCGTGCACGACGTCGATCATAGCGACGTGAAGTTTGAATGTGAATGTGATGAATCAGATG
Organism: Claviceps capensis; assembly: GCA_018360045.1. Classification (NCBI taxonomy): domain Eukaryota; kingdom Fungi; phylum Ascomycota; class Sordariomycetes; order Hypocreales; family Clavicipitaceae; genus Claviceps; species Claviceps capensis. The sequence goes on along the minus strand of SRPN01000052.1, from coordinate 19,011 downwards.
CTTGCTACTGTCGCGAATCGGCTCTCAGTCCGGTTTCGCATGGAAGCAATGGTCTGTCATACATACATTTCCAATGTGAGCAGTCAGGTCGGACTCCCGAGGAAGGACAAGTAAGTAGAAACCTGTGTGTGTGTGTGATTTAGGCGAGCATCGAAGTCGAACAAAGACAAAAGGCATTCGACATTCTATTTTAGTATCGTAAGTCCAACAAATAGAAATGTAAACGCCTTGATTGCCCACGCCATGGAGATATCTCACCGTCCTTGGAGCAGCTTGCTCACACGTATCTTTAGCTCTCCGCTCCATCATCGTTGCTATCTGTTCTATTCTGGCGTGCATATCAGTACTCCGTCTCGGTTTGCTACACATAAATAGCTGTCACAATCATCAGCATCATGATTCATCGTGCCTGTCAGCACAGCCTGGCTTCCTCGAGGAGATGGACCACAGTGCCTGACATTTCCAGTGCACAGTATTCTGCGGGGTTTCTTGTGTGTAACACAGGAGACGTCCTTTGTGTATTTCCCGGTGGTACTGGTAGAAGCGTCATGCAAGCGCCAGGCCTCTCGATCTTCCGGACGTTCTTTTGCTATGCGTCATCATACTTTGTCCTCGTTCCCCATGCCAAAGGGATCAAGCGCAAGGCACCATCCAACACGATTCGTACCCATGATTCTACTCTCGCGCATTCTTATCGTGATTCAATGACGACGATCACTTTTTGATGATCTGGCGTGACCTGCTATCCTGATACTCGGTGGCCAGATGGCAGAGCAACATTCTGCAACCTGTAACCTCAGACCTGTTCTTGTTGCCACTTGCTCTTACTTTTTCTTGGTCACCGACTGTAAACGTGGCGGTAATTGATACAACGAGTCAAAGAAAAATGACAGAGATGCTGTGTTGCTGCGTGTGCGCAATTCGCTTCAATGCCCTGGATGTCTCTCACGATATCGTTGCACGCTTTTCCCGCCACAAAGTCGGATGCTTCGTGACCAAAGTATGTAGTCGACGCCAGATTGGGTAATCGCTGCATCCTGATTCTTACTTTGGTAACACTAGGTGTCTTTTTTCTTCGGCAGAGCTGACATGTTGTGTTGCGCGACATGCCACCCACGGCGTATTACCCAGGCGTATGTGCCGATAACACTCCCCCACAACATGTATAAGCATGTTTGTGCAATCTACTCGACCACTTAGATATTCAGCAAGTCGCGCATATAGAAATCCAATGTGTGTACACTGTGCAATATGAGCACTGAACGCTCTCATCGTGTCCCGATGTACGGGTGTAACAAGTGCCAAGCACCTCGCTGTTGTTGAAACTTGAAAGCATAACTTGGAGTCTCATCTTTCAATGGATGTCGGCCTCTAAGCCTCACGAATGTGACAGCTCGCGAAGACAAGCTAATACGATATGTTGCGGTATCCGAAAACCCACTGCATGGTGGCACAATGGATTGGCGAGGTCATCATGTTGATGTGACGCGCATGGTGCAACATGTCGTGGTATGTCCGTGTGCCGCTCGTCACACCTTGATTCGCGTTACCTAACCAGGTAGGGAGGTAGTATTGTGGAAGAAGGTCGTAAGTTGCCATTCAAAATAGATAAACTTGCCATTGTTGAAGAGCCAAGAGTCACGTGCGGAAAACTTGGTGGGAATTGCTGAACCCTTTAGGTGCCATTTGGATACACCTCGTGACGGCTGTTGACATCTGTTGACGACTATTGACGACTGGGGGCAAGTCTTGGCAACCTTTGACGACTGTGCCAAGCGATATCCTTCTCTTGTAACCTTGCAGGTTGCTCAGCGGCTCACTGTCTACGTTACTGAAGTTTCACGACCACACTGTCTTCACTCCGCGTAGTAATGGCCTACCCTAAATGACCCGACAGAAAATTGCGGCAAAACGGAAACGAAATGATGTCATGTGACTCCTGTCAGACAGTCATTCACAGGCTTTGATGGCTATGGCCGGCAGCTTTTCATGCACCTTCCTATCATTTGTTTAGCATACTCAGAATTCTAGTATTGCTAGATCGCTGGATCGTTCCATACCACAGATGGCGAGCTGTCACGTTTCAGAACAAGGCCAGGCGAGTCTTAATTTATGTATGCTTGTTTCCAGGACTGCGCCAGTGAACCCAGGCCAATTGTGTAGGCGAAAGGATTCGGTCTCTGAGGTCTTAAGGTTTTCATCCTTTTTGTTTCGCTTTTCTCATTCAATGTACATCTTTCTTCCGTTTTCTTTCCTCCTCGCCAGCGCTGCCGCGCCGTCTTTACTCCGAGTGATCGTCGCTCCGCTTAGAACTGCCGCAAATTCCTGAGCTGAGTTGGCGGAACCTTACTTGGGATGATCTGCTGCGATTGATGATGCCGAATGCCTTGGCGCACATGAAGAAACTTGCGCGTTGACCCCACACAGCATCTACCGCAAAGAAGGGCAATCGACGGGGGAGTGGAAGTTCAAGCATGTGATGCTGACCATGATGAAGAGCAAGAATGAAGATGACGACGATGAATCGATGATGTATGCCTCGTCGACCGTTGCGCGTAAATACCACTTGCAGTTTTCATTCAGCTTATCAGCTCGTGGCAGCTCGTCAGCACAACCACAGCAGAATCATCGTCGGAGCCTGATAGGCGCTCGGAATGTCTTGCAGAGAAAGGTCCCGTGGCTTGATACACATGGCCAAGTCTACGTATATACATCCGCTTGGTTGTTTGCAATTTGAGGCACGTCTCCTCGCTTGACCAGTAGCGCACAGCGCACAGCGCACAGCGGGCCTTTTCATCATGACTCATGTATGTTGTTGTATCTTCCAAGTGCCGACTCTTCATTTGAGCTCCTCTACTACCTATGTACATACGCAGAGAGAAATGTTGTCTCTTGAATCTTAACAGCCCTGCTCCAGAGCCCTTCGCCAAGTGCGCCACCTCATGAGTGCCGTATTGATCTATTCCAAAATAGGCCACATCTCGTCGAGGACCTCTCGTTACATATTTACCTGCTTATTGAACACTTGAATCACTGAACGCATAAGGTCCTTCCTTGTCTCTAATTTCCTCTGTATTTTCTTTTCTTCTTGCTTTTTGGGCGTAGACAGCGAGTAACAAGGCGGAAAAGAGCGGAAAGGACGGAAGAGACCGCGTGCGTGATCCTGGCTGACGACTCGCCGAGGCAAAAGAAGACAAGCTTCGCTCCTTCGATTCTCGACGAAGCAATGAACTGCGTAACCATCTGATAAAGCGTGACCAACAAATGATCCGGGGTGCCAATCTGGCAACGGGGCATCCTTGATAAGGCCAGGTGGCGAGGCACGACATGGATCTTTGCTCCACGCGTCCGTCGTTCCACCCTTCCACCTTTGGAGATCAAGGACCAGATGAATGGAGATGTGGCCAGGGCATGGGATTGGTCAGTGTCAATCAACGCGCTTGTGCTTGTTCGTGTTGCTCCATGCGGGCTCCACGTGTCTTGTTGACGAAACATGGGGGACCCGTCGGGGTTTCGGTTGAAGAGGGGGCTTGACATCGCGACGCACACACACGCATAGGTACTACATATGTAGGTAGGTGTATGATACACTACGTACGGAGTACAGACGAGAGAACTCAAAAGAGAACTCAGAGTCTCAGACAACACAAAAGGAGGGGTAGAAGTTAGACCCCCCCACCACCCACAAGACAAAATTGGAAGAAGCAGTGCCGCCGGGCAATTCTAGGATCGAATGTTCAAACTTCATGGTCGTTTTGCTCGAATTTGCGGGGTTTCCGACCCAATCAGGCGCAGATACATCATAGATAGGGACATAACAACCTAACAACCATCATTGCTTCTAAGTTTTCTGTATCGTGATCCATCCCAGACGACACAATTCGAACATATCGTCAAGAAAATGCACGGGCGGCCAAAAGAAAAGACAAGGTTCGCCACGAACTGATCAACTATCGTCATTTCCCCACACCTCGATCTCTCTGAGCTCTCACCATCTGCCACAAAGCGGAGCTTGCTGTGCTGTCTCGTCTCTCTTTTTTTTCTTTCGTCACCTTGGCGGCAAAAGGAAAGCTTGCAATAACCAATAGCCAATTTTCGTACGGTCGAGGACAGAACTTCAGAAGCCACGTTCCTGCAAGTTTCAGCAAGATCCCCCCCATTGCCTATCTACGTTGCTTGCATGTGACTGGCGAGTCTCCCGACGGGGCAAAATAAACGTGAGAATAAAAGTGTGTACTCCGTACATGCGTGCTGTGTGATGATGCGTGTGAGTGAGCCGACCAGACAGCAGCAACACGCGACTTGCATGCATCGCCCGCTCCCTGACGGCAGGAATCGTACAGAAGCAACGCGGGCCTCGGGAACCGCAGGAAAGGCACCACATGACTCGGTGTTCACCAAGCTTTCTGGGGCTCGCAGGAATGCAATGCACGGCGGCACCACTGATTACCGTAGATATTTTGGGGCTGGCAACTCTCCCGACTCTGCTGCTGCATGCTGGTTCGGCTTGCTGCATTGCCAGGGTCAATCCAAGGGTCGATCCAGGGTCGCAGTCAAGGGTCAAGGGGTCAGCCTGGCCCTTTGGCTGCGCTCTGCCACCCCATCTGTGCACGTCTTTTCCGATTGAAGTAGGATGCTTCAGCAAAGTAATGATCGCCAAGTGCAGTTCTCTGTATTGTTTCATGGAGTTCCAGGACATACCTACCTACATATCTACATGGTACATACTCTGTATGCCCTCTTCTTTTTTATGCAAGGGCTGGATCTACTCCGCATTACCGCACCATGCCCTCAGAGGCACGGAGTAGAGCTCGCGCAGGAGAACTTCCTAGGCGACATACATGGACTCCGCACAGAGCCCATTAAGAGCTTCACGATTGTGGCAATAATTGTGGCAACCGCGGTATGGAACATTACGTGGTCATACGCGCGTCGTCCTGTTCACCGAAGAAGCAAGAAGATGGGTTCGGGCTTGGTCCGGAGCCTTTCGTCGGTAAGCACCTACTGTGTCATGTCACATGTGGGTATGTTCACAGATTACTCTGTATAGGTATTTCGTATGCAGATGGAAGCTTTACTCGGGAACCTCCATTCTCTCTGCCGCGGCTGTGCTTTGTCCTCAACACGCAAACTACATAATTACCAAAAATGGCCACAGGGCGTCAGCTGCGGCGAAGCCCTGCTCCATGGTGCGCGTACTCGGTATACATACTCGTAAGTTGTCGTAACTCCAGAAGCCAATTGCAGTCCCAATTCTCATATGTAGATGCCGGAGTTTGCTCAAGTCATGGTACGAGCTGTTGGAGCTGTATACGATTACTCCGCCAAAAGCCTCCTGGTTGGCTAGCTACCTCCCAGCGATGAACATTGAAATTCATTTTCATGTTTGAAAGAAGGCACCTGCAAACAGTTAGGTATCCTCTCTCACTCGTGGGCCGTGGCCCATGCAGCCATGCTACATAAAAGCACAGGGAATCGCCCATGCCGCAATTCAACATGACGACAGCAAGTCCAATCAGACCCCGCGCAGCAGAATTGACCAACCGGTAAAGCTCATTCTGCGTGTTCGAGAAGTTGTAAATTGGGAACGCATACTCCGTAGGTACCTACCTAGTGCTGCAGTGCAGGCAGAAAAGAACGGGTAAATATTGTCTCGTTTCGGAAAAGAACAAGTGCATGCGGGAGTAGCGCGAGTTCGGGAAGAGCAAGAGAACCATCCAATACCGGGATGCCATTGGCGGCTGGCTAGGAGACCCTTGATACCGCCTTCATGTCCCGCGTCAAACAAGAGTCCAAGACTCACATTCTACGCAGACCCCGCGTGATCATCTGCCGTATTCGTGCATTAGTACCTAGGTATGTATTGATTTCCGATTTCTCGTCGGTGATAACGTGCATTCACCAGTGGTAGGGGAGAGATGGCGCAAGGAACGGTGTGAGGAGAATCGAGATGGTGCGGGCAATGGTAGTGTCCATTGTCTACTCCGACTACTCGCATTCCATCACGTTGATGTCAAGCCAGAGGCTACAGACGAATCTCGGGCTACGAAAAAGCTGCGCAGCCGCACTAACTCGGCACAAGTTGATCCTCATCTTCGGCAGCCCTTCGTCCACTTTCAGCCCCTTGCTTGAAGTTGCGCCCCCTTTCCAAGCCCCTTTGGGAAGTCCGGCCCCTCCACTCATTCCAACATGGAGAGTTTCTCCAGCACCAGTTCTTTTTTGACTTTGGCACAGGCCAAACTCTGGCAGGACTCGGCCAGGAGGCTGAGGGCCCCTGGGCCGCCTCTCGGCTTGGCCTCAGCGTGGCGACCCCTCTTGGTCCGTCCCAAGTTGGTCTCTAGCGCATTGTCCGCATTGTCCTCAGCAGGGGGCTTGTAAAAAACAGATGATTGTCTTCTGGCAAACGCGACGCTGATAAAGGGCCGGCAGGCACCGCAAAATCGACAAGAAAACCAATCCCGGAGTGCTTGTTTGGCGATATATCCTGATGAGTTCCGCCTCTGAAGTGCCGATACTGGAAGTCAGCCGGTCCTAGCCCATCCCTGTCGTGGGGAACGAACCTGTATTGTGTAAATAAAGGCTGGCATCAAAATATGCCACGTAAGAATGTAAAAACACCATTAATGCATGTCTGCTGTTGAAGAAAGGCGGCATGTGCTATGTATGTAGCATGCCGGCATTTTTGTTGTCTTGCTCGGCCTGCCAGAAAGAGACTTGGGGGCCCAGACCATGTGGCTTAACTTCTTCATGGTGTCTCCGGGGTCCTTTTTTGGGGTGTGACTTCTCCTTTTCCACGAAAATATGTACATAGTTCATCGCAACAGGACGACACCATACATTGATTGTATTTAAATCTCTGTGTAATGTAGATACAGCTGAAGGAGGCTGACGTCTAGCTGTACAGCCGCACAGCTCAATATTCCATTCACGTCGTGAGTCTTGACTCTTGAGTCCTTGACACCACGTGCAGCAAGCTCAGTTGGCTACAGTGCTCGTGTACAGGGCATGGACGCCTGTAATTAGATGTCCGTGGCGTCGCTGCCACTGCCTCCTGAATATGCATTGCCCGCTGCCCCCTATAATCACCCACCCAATCCAACTCTGCAACCCATTGGCTTACCCTGGGCCGATTTTCCATCGCTAGCTCCGTGGCCCAAGGCCAAAGTCCGTCCTCCCGTCCTCCTCCCGCTTCATTCCATCACCACCACCACCACCACCACCACACCATTTCACTGTCCCTGTCTTGTCGACGTCGTCGTATTTCCTTCTTCCTGTTCTTCTTTCCTTCGTCTTGACCATCATCTTCATCTCTCCTTCTTAGGCGTTCCTCTTCTTTTCCGGCCCGTCCACCCTTCAATACTGCTTGTCCACCAGCACGCGAAGGACGCCTTCCGAAAACTCAATCCATCTGGTGCGGGCCCCCCTTTCTTCCACCTGCCTCGCCTCCGAGTCCTCCTCCCCCTTCATCGATCTGCAACTCGTCGTGCCTGCGTCTCTTCTTCCTTCGCGTTTCTGTGCCGCTTTCTCCACGTCTTCGAGCACTCCGTTGCATACATCGATCCAACAAAGTCTCGCATTGCCCTTTTCTTGGCATCTGCTTCCAGTCGTTGGCCGTTCCGGAGACGTACCATCGCCGTTCTTTCATCGAGTGCTATCAGTTTCACGCGTACTTTGTTGGCCTTTCTTGTCCCACCGGTCGATCGAGAAGGTCTTAGAGGACGTTTCCCCACGACCGACCTTAACTTGTGTACCTCGGTCTTCTGTTCTCTTTTGAACTAGCTGGAAGCAACTCGTCTCCGACTTTCTAGCGAGCTGCCCTTTCACAAACGTCACGTCTATTCGAGAACACTCGAAAATCATAGAACACTGTTGGCTGACTCAGGCCCTCGACAAGAACAGTCATTTCCTTCTTGAACAATTTTTTTCACCCGGTCGCTGGCGTCCTTTTTATTACGATCCCGCGCCGCAGCGAAACTTTTGATCCCTCTACCTTTACAGAGACGGCAAGACGTTACAATTGAAAAGACTCGGTTCCGATTTAACGCCACCGTCGAGCGAATGAAAACGAAATAAGAAAGCCAAATAAAAAAAAAACAATAAAGAGAACACCTGAATTTCAAAGACAAAAGAAAAATATAATACAAAAAGGTGTGCGGGTCCCGCAAAGCAAATACATTTGTGACCCTTTAGAATTTGTTGAGACTCGAACATTCATCTTGGCTAGTCGTGCTTCTGCAGTGCCAGATTGTTTCAACTGATTTGACATTCATCAAGAGTGTTGTGCTAACTGTCATTTTCCTCCAGCGACTTCTCGCCATCTCGTGGCACACTTATCTTTTTTTCTTCGGAAGAGGATTGAGAAAGGAGCTCTAGTTGCGCGGTGAAATTGACACTCACCAAGCGACTGAAGTATTGAACCAAGTGAAAGATAGCAGACGTAGTGCCCGCATTATGGCTGCATTGGTTCAGACGTATTCACAGCCGACTTCTTCTACTACCATGCTCCAGACTCGCCCTTCATCGACTGCTGGCATGATGGCCAACAATCAATCCCACGGCAACCGCCAAAGCAGCGCGTCGAGCTCTCAAGCTGCTAGGTCTGTCTACAACGCAAATGGATCGACGGGATATAGAGGTAACTCACTCTCCGCGCAATCGTATGCTTTGTCTAGCACGCCAAACCTCAGTCAAACGCTTCCGTGGCAGCAGTACGGTGCACAGAGATCAAGCTCTTCACCCACGATTGCATCGCATCCAGCGTATGACTTCAGCCAGAGTCATCGTCCCGTCATGCCGAATAATGCCCAAGGACATGGCAACTCATTCGGTATGAGTTATGGTGGCTCTCGAGACGACTCAGCGCTCCCCCCGAGCCGCAATCTGACGCCGACCGGACGCCCACAGTCTTACTTGTCTGTATCGACACAGCCGTCCTTCTCTACCTCGACCAAACAAAGCGGGCCAGATCGCTACAGACGTACGACACCACCGCTGCAGAATTCACTTCACGCTCGATCTCAAAGCTCTGGACTTCAATCTAGCCCTTCTATGGTCTCTCCAAGTCAGGCGTATCATGCCAGTAGACGGTATTCTACGTCGAGTCTGACTGGTAATCAAGGACTCCCAGCTCTGTCTTCGATGGACGACTTGCAACAATACAAGAAGGCTGCTCAAGAGGAAGCCTTGAGGTTGCGTCGACGTAGTGCGCACGCACTTGAGTCACGGGACAACAACACCTCTGTCAGACCAGCCTTGTGCGAGAGTGCAAAAGATACTAAATCGTCTCGTATTGTGCAACGGGAAGGGCACTCGCGCAACGGAAGCTCGGACAGTGTGTCGTCAACACGCAGCGGCCACTCTAGGCCAACATCCGTAAGTTGATAACTCTCGTGTTGGATGTTCAAGCTGGCCAATGAGGGAATTTTTCGACACAAGTCATACAGTGCTAACCAGGGGTTGTGATGCAGGCAACTAGCCGACACGTATCCGTCCCCACCGGCAACCCCTCTTCACCTGCAAGTGATGAAACACACATCAACAATGACCAGCCGAAGATGTTGAGCATTCCGTCCCGCGGCTCCTCCTCCGATGCTGTGAAACGAACTCACAGCCCCTCGCCTCTGTCTAAGCCAGTAACGATGGCGAATGACGCTACGGAAGACGGTGCGTCACAACCAGGTGCTGCCGCAGCCAAACCGGAATCACCAGCCGCGAAGCATTTGGCTGCGTTGAATCTGAAGGGAGCCAAAGGCAAGAGCAAAACTTCTCGATTGCGTCGCGCTTTTTCCTTTGGCAGCGCTGCTGAGTTTCGAAAGACGGATGAAGACGACATGTTGGAGGCGTCGAGACTCAACAAAAATCTCACGCCTGAGGAAGCCTACGATGCGGAGCAAGCCCGTATTGCGGAGGCACAAGAGGCTGGAGGTATCGGAAACAGCATCTACGGTGCGAGGTTCTTTGGTTCCACGGATAACCTGTCCATTTCCTCGACTGCCTCGTCAGCATCCATCATGATCCGCAAGATGGGGCGTGGGATGAAGAAGAGCAGTCGCTCACTGGTTGGCCTTTTTCGACCGAAATCGATTACTGGTTTCGCTGCCGCCGAGCCGTTAGTGCCCGAGGCCAGCCAAGCCGCTGTATCCATGGTCACTGTCGAAGCTGAGACACAGCGCGTGAATGTGACGGCCGATCCGCACGCAGCGAATGGAGGCACCGGCTTTCCTCGTCTCGAAAGAAACTCGATTGATGCAGCTCAAATATCAGATGTCTTTGCTGAGCGACTGAGTAACTCGAACGAGCAGTCATGTGCACGCAAGAGCATCGTTGGCGGTGACAGTGAACGTGCAGAAGTGCTCGCGGCCGTCAGGAAAGGAATTTTGAAACGTAAGTGTTCTGCGGGGAAATTGCTTGCAATACGCTTAAGTGTACTGACGATGCAAATCTAGGATCGGGAAGCCCGTCGGTCAGACCTGCGGAAGGGCCTGCCTCATCAGATCTTGTTCTTCCCAATATCCCCGCCGTTGCCGACTCGCCGATGTCAAGCGCGCCCACCACTCCGGTCGATGAAGCTCACAGTCATAAGAAGACTGGCTCCATATCCATTGGCGGTGAAGATTACTTTATGTCCGCCTTGCGATTACGCCAAGACAGTCAATCGGGAACACCCCCTGCCAAGCGGAACGCAACATTCTCCCCCCGCTTGATTTTCTGTGACACTTGGCCAAGCCAGGAATATGACAGGCGAGGCGAAATCGCCACTTGCAATCGCCTCACTCCTCACCTTGCTCAGCAGATCAAAGAAGAACTCAATTCCTTCAAGATGGTTCGTTCCACTCGCAGCTCTATGTCGATGTCATGCTCACCCTTTGTTGGTGACGGGGGTTTCAAAATACCTAGTTGACTGAGGTGACGAAATTGGGCTAACCTAGTAATGTTCATAGGAAATGGAAGTGCATGAAAACTCAAAGATCTACACACACTTTTTTTGAGGAGCCTAGTTCCAACTACCAGCACGCATATCTTGATGGATTCAAGTCTCCGTGACGGGTCTCGGGGTGGCTTGGCCAGCAATGTATTCATCCACATTTTCGGTTCCTGGCGTTCTTCGTGGCAGCATTGTACGGTGTTAGCGGCGTTTCTTTGACTCTCTCTTGCTTGATTCATTCCATCATTCTCTTCCTCTTCTTCCAGCTTTTCATTGAATCAACCCAAGCTCTCGGCGCGGGAAACTCTGCCTCAAGGGCCCATCACAAACACAAGTTACATTACTGTCGCAAACACGCCCTTGGCGTGACGAATGACACCAATCGATTCGCATTTTGCTGTGAAGAAGGACTATTGGCCTGGACGAAGCACGAGGCAAATCGGACGATTGGATGAGGCGACGGGCAGACTTCTGGAAGCGCAAGAGTGGGGCTAGCAAAGAGACAATGTCTTGGGACGGCAAAAGCGATGAATGTGTGCGCTTTATTCAGAGAGTTTTCAAGGTGTTCAAATTTGTCGAGCTACTAGTTGACTAATGTTTCTTTTGTCTGGAACGGAGAAAACGGATTCTCTGCTCCCAAGTCCGAGGATAGATGATTACGCATATTTTTCTAGCGAAATCCATTGGCGAATTTTAAAATGAAAAGTCAGCCACCAGCTTGCAAGCACCGGGCCTACCTACGCATGCCACATGTGACAAGTACATAGCGAGAACTGTAGTCGTCAAGTTGGCATGAATTCCCTTCCAAGAAACAAAACTGTGGTGTCCATGTTCTCCACTTTTCTTTTCCACCTGAAGAGGTCGCGTCTCCGTCGGTTTTTTTTTTCTTGTCCATAGATAAGTCGTCATCTTCGTCTTATCGTCTGTCTCTATGCGACGAGGCTGGCGAGGGCATCTCGTCCCTCTCCATTCTCTACAACATCGTCTGCTGTCGTTACTGGGTCCTGGACCGAGCACGCGCAACTCCGTGGGACATCAATTCGGGACAATGGCGAGCGTAAACGCCGCAACTACGCGGGATGCGCCCGAGACAGGTTCCGCGGGTTCACGAGCGATGACAGGTACCAAGTTGCACGGGAGAGCCTTTTACGAGAGCCTAGGGAGTCCGAAATATATACTAGCACCCATGGTAGACCAGTCAGAGTTTGTACGAATACTGTTTTCTGTTTTCTTAAAAGCTGTGATGTTGATTATCTCGCAGGCATGGCGAATGCTCACCCGATCGTTCCTCTCCGACGAAGAAAAGAAGAAGATGCTCGCCTACACGCCCATGCTTCACGCGCGTCTATTCTCCCAGACTCCCAACTACCGAAAAGTGCATTTCCAGGCCGTGAAGCCGGACTCGGACTCGGACTCGGACTCGAATGAGCCGTGGCTTGATGGGAATCCCGCACTCGATCGACCGCTGTTTGTACAGTTCTGCGCGAATGATCCCGAAGCGCTGCTCTCGGCTGCGCAGCAGGTAGCGCCGTATTGCGACGCTGTGGACTTGAATCTGGGTTGTCCGCAGGGGATTGCTCGCAAGGGACACTACGGAGCGTTCTTGCAAGAGGACCAGGATCTGATTTTTCGACTGGTCAACATACTACATAATGAGCTGCCGATTCCTGTGACGGCCAAGATTCGCATCTTGGAGACGAAAGAAGATACGCTGGCGTATGCGCAGAATGTGCTCAAGGCGGGGGCCTCCATCTTGACGGTGCACGGCAGGCGAAGAGACCAAAAGGGCCATTTGACGGGCCTGGCGGACTGGAAGATGCTTCGCTTCCTGCGGGATAGCTTGCCCCCGGAGACGGTGCTCTTCGCGAACGGGAATATCTTGCAGGGGAGCGATATGGAGGCCTGTCTGGCTGCAACGGGCGCAGACGGCATCATGTCTGCGGAGGGAAATCTAAGTGATCCGGCGCTGTTTGCTACGCCGCCGGCGCCGGGACAGGAAGGTAGGGAATACTGGCGCGGGAAGGATGGGAAGGGTGGGTGGCGAGTCGATGCCATTATGAGGCGGTACATGGACATCGTGCACAAGTATGCTCGGGGGGTAGATCCCCCCGCGAGGCGGCCGCTGTTTCTCCCCGGCGACGATACAGCCTGGATGGAGGCAGAGAATCAGTCCGCGAGCATGGAGTCTGAGGAGCCTGCGAAGAAGCGGCGCAAGAAGGACAAGGATGCGGGGAAACGCGAGGAGCCGTCCCCTAACCTGAGTGCCATGCAGCCGCACCTTTTCCATCTCCTGCGCCACTTGGTCAGCAAACACACCGATGTGAGAGATATGCTAGCCCGCAGCGCCCGGTCCGGTATCGAGGGTTTCGAACGCGTCATGCAAGTCGTGGAGTTGAAAATCGCGCAGGGGCTGCTGGAATATGAAGCCACGGGTGGTAAGAGCTTCGAGGACGAGCTCGCGGCACTGGGAGATCCGCAGGACGAAGAAGGTCTAGAGGAGGGGGAGAGCTCCAAGGCCACGATTCGGAAGTGTAAGAGGCCGTGGTGGGTGGCGCAGCCGATTATTCGGCCGTTGCCAAAGGAGGCGCTCGCGAAGGGGGCGATTCGGCCGAGTAAGAAGGAGTTGAAGTCTGGGGGGAAGGTGCCGGTGCAGATGAAGGGGGAGGCGAAGGGTGAGGAGGGAGAGGTAAAGGCGCAAAGTCGAGAGAAGAGGAGTAGGTCTCTTGTGAGTGATGGTGCGGATGAGACGACGGTGAGGTCGACGGGGAATGGCACGGTTGTGGATGTAGAGGAGGTGGAGAGGGAGAAGGAGAAAGAGATTGAGTCGAGGGATGAGCTCGTCTCGGGGTAACTGATCTTGGAGTAGATGGAGCATCTGATCTAAGACTATATAAGCATGTGTACTGACTTGTTCTGGCGTACACCGAGCGTGGAATACGAATTTTAGACTTCTGAAGTCTGAGTTTATTCTCCTTTCTCTATGATGAACGGATCTCATTCATATCTTGGTACAAGACAGGCGGCTAATATTCTCGTGTCCAGTCCATAACTAGCCCGGGCGTTCACTTTTCCCTCACACTATCCTTTGCAAATCGGTCGGGCAGTCGTGACGCTGGCTTGGAAAGCCATGAAGTTCTCCCCTTCTACAGCCGTCTTCTAATTCTCAAGTCTCGATCTATGCCTCATTATAGCCATCTTTAACTCAGTCCTTACTACTAAGCGTCATCACCGCCGTCATCTCCATCAGCACCATCTTCATCCCCCCTCTTCCCAAAGATTGTCTTCAAACACTTATACAATGCCACCAACGCAGCCCCAGTAAGCCCAACCCCAGAAATGATAGCCTTCAAAGCCATGGCACCGGCACCCCCCATCCCTGCACTCTGCAGCATCGCGAAGAAGCTACCCCGGGCGACATTTCCAATAAGACTTTGGATCAGAGCGGCCGCCGTTCCTGTGAGATTTTAGCGTCAGCGCCCTCGATCGAGATGTGCGGGAAAAACCACCTCTGACTCTACTTGACATTTCACAAGTTCACCTATAGATGTGAGTCGGGGGAAAAAAGATGAGAAACTACACTACTTACCAGCACCAGGCCCCAGACTCCCGAATCCAAGTACTCCCAGCATCTGAGCGGCAATGAGGCCCGGCGCAGCGACGAGTCCCCCAGCGCCCATCAGCGCCGCAATGAGAGCTTTATCTTCCCGAGAGCTCATTGTGTCTTGGAAGGGCTGGTTACGAGAAATACGTGTTGGGTGGATGACGCTTCGTCAAAGTTTGAATGTGAGACTCTAAGATCAAGATGTAAGCTTGTGGATAACTTTAAAAAGAATTGAACAAGGCACGATCAGAACGAGGTTACTTCTCTTGGATACGACAGATGTTGAGGACTGCTGAGTTAACAATGGCGAGAATATCAGTACCTGTTTCTCTGGATGGCCGAGACGAGAGCCCTTCGTGGGGTTTTTTTTCGCGTGTCAATGGTGGTTTTTTAAGGTTTGGGCGGAAGCAGACGAATTCGTCGTAGCCATTCAATTTGAACAAACAGGAATATTCGATTTCGTTTGTTGCAGCCTCAGCAGGTCTTTTCGTCCCCCCCCCCCCCCCCCCCCCCCCCTCCCCTTCTCATGATTCATCGTCAAGTCCAGCCCCCTCGCGCTCTTAAAAGCCACGATCTACAAGACAGAAATGTCTGCACAGCCTCATCGTTAGAATGTCGAGGCGTTCACTCCCGCATCCTAGCCTGGATGGATGCCCTGGCCCTCAATTCTCGGACTATCGAACTGCAGAAAAAGAGTACTTGTCGTGTGCGCTGCTAAAAAAAAAAAAGCTCATACATATTGCCTGGCAAACTGCGTCAGGCCGTGAAGTTGGCTTCGATGGACTCGAAGCTTCTACATACCTATCAGCCGAGGCTTTTTCTTCAGTAGCAATCGAGACCTCTTCTCTATTTCCGTCTTGGTTTTCGTCACAGGTACCTGTCATCTGGCACAAACAAACTACCACCATCGCAGCCTGAGCACCCCGGGAATCACCGGGCTTCATCCACCAAGCACCCTTACCCCCCATTCCCGCGCTCTGCAGCCTCGAAAAGAAACTCCTTGCGACGAGTCACGACGTTTTCAATGCCACGTTGCATATTCGCGGCGTGTGATCCTGTGGGTTTCGAATGTCAGCACCTCTTAATCGTTTCGCATATCCGCCGGCGCTAAAAAGAACTTAAAGAAGGGGTTCTGCGTCTGAGAGGACTGAGAACAGTTATCTTACTCGACTTGACACTTATAGAAAGCACGTGTAGAATTCGAAGCAGTGAAGCTCAAGAAGAAAACAAGGGGCGAAAATGCTTACCTGCGATAGGTGACAGACTCCCGAATCCCATTATATTCAGAGAATCGAGCATAGAGGGCGCAGTGAACTGAGCGATGAGAAACGGAAAATTACACACTCCCTGCTGGAAGAGCTGCATGCTGTCGTCTGGGTGCAGGACGGTGTCGAACGTGAGGCTCAGGATGAAGACGCAAATTTTGTGGGCTACAGGCCCTGGAAAGATATGATCAGAGTATTGTTCGTGTTTCTTTTCCAGAGTATTGTTCGTGTTTCTTTTCCCTTCTCTTTTATTTGACCGCGATGGAATCTTCGGGGCTTTTTCGAAACGCTAGCTGTAACGATGCCGAGAATATAGATACCTTTTTACTGGTCTGTCCGAGACAAGAGTCCTTCCTGTGGTGTTGTGTCAATGGCGGTACTCCAAGGTTTGAGTGGGAAGTACATAGACAGATTCTATGTAGGCGTTCAAAAGGACAAAGAATGCAATCAAGTTTGTGTGTTTTGTCAGGTTTCGTTTCGTATCCGTGTTTTCTCTCCTTTCTCATGGCCTAGTAATATCCTAGAACAAACGGAGAGAACTTGAGAAGAAGCACTGAACCGGGCCCAGCTCTTGCGTAAGGCCTGCTTTCATTCGCTTTGTACTACAATTCCATAAAGTAGACTAGATCGAATTGTTCCACACAGCCTCATCGGTACATTATCGAGACACTGGCATGAGCCGGCATCGGCATGTGACGCACCTCGACAGCATCCGAGCAACACCCAGAGCCAGTTGTATATAAATCACAAGTTGTGTCTGTCATATGCAGGTGAAATTGGCGCTCCAAGGGCGTTGCGCTCCAGGGGGCCTGCGCCAGATCTTGAGTCAGTATGCCAACTTTGCCGCAACGCAGGTTGGCGGTGACAAATATGGAAGCAGAGGAAATAGTAGAACGAAAGGCTGATTCAAGTCATAAACTTGATTGGGGACAACTAGTCTCGTGAGTCATGGTAGATGGACAGTCTAGTCTGAAGTCATAGTGTAGGACTACATATATACGTCAGTACTATGGACGAAGCGTAGCTTCTAAGGCAATTTATTGAGAAATTTGGGGGGGCATGATAATGGTGGTGTATATTTGACTAAAGAGCTACCTAGGTAGATCGGCCAAGGAGTGAGAAGGTGGAAAATTTGTGCGTCTGGCTGCCAAGGCCGTCACGTCATGCGGCTCCCAGCACCGAGTATGGCTTACTTCTCATCGCTCCCCCTGGCCCCATACGACATGCTTTCAGCAACAGCAGC
Source organism: Claviceps capensis (assembly GCA_018360045.1). Lineage (NCBI taxonomy): Eukaryota > Fungi > Ascomycota > Sordariomycetes > Hypocreales > Clavicipitaceae > Claviceps > Claviceps capensis. The sequence goes on along the minus strand of SRPN01000052.1, from coordinate 1,978 downwards.
ACGCTCCTTATGATCCCTATGCTTCCTACAACTTCATATGCCAACTCCCAAAGGACTTGTCCCTGTACTCCGCATAGATCTTCTAAACAGCTTCACCAGTAGCGCTCCCAAGTTGATCTCAATGAACCTGATGGGCGGCTTATGCGAGCAAGCGAGTAAGTATCATTCTTTGCCTAATCTGCGTATAACTCAATCTAGTTTAATATTATCTAGAAAGTTTGATAGCCACAACAGATTAGGCGAAGTATGATACTTACTCACTTACTCACTTGCTCGCTTGCTCGCATAAGACGCCCATTAGGTTCATGAAGCGCAGTTCCCGGTCTGCTAATGTGAGGTTTGTCCATGTATTAGGTAGTGTCGAACTTCTGGCCTTGCGTTCGTGCATATCCTAATTCCTTGACACTTGTGTTTATACCGTTTACAAAGAACTTCGAGTCCAAGGAAAGGACATTGCGTTGGCTTCCACAGGTGTTTTCGGTCGAGTGCAAGTTGCACCCATTCACTATTAGCAGTGATATAGAAGCCTGATTCAAGCTCAATGATACCTCGGTCCCCCTTTGTAGGTCGTGTACGAACTCAGCTGGAACGATGTATGTATATCCACGCCATCGTAGCCACTAATAAGCTTGATTGGCCCCGTGTGAATTCTCCAGTAGGCAGGTCAGTTAGTCTGTGGCATTGCAATCGAAGCTCAATCCTTTTGCGATAGCGTCCTTACCAAGGCAGCTTGCAGTTCGTTTTTGAGCTCATCATTGAAGGGCTCAGTTATTAACCGTAGGGAGATTACGGCGCTCTTCTCTCCAGAACTCGTCGTCTTTCTCCCCGTGATCAGATTCCCCGTGATTGGAGTCAAGATCATCAATATTGCGTTCAGCTTCGGCCATGTTTGTGTTCCAGGTGTAGACCACAGGAAATCAGACGGTAGATGGATGGAAGAGAAAAATTGTGTGCATGATTTTTTTTTTTCTTTTGGACCCTGCCGATGGTACATATGTACGGTATGTACATACCTAAGGTACATTAGGTACAGGTACCTCTGTACGTGGAAGCCGACCCACTGTAGGTCTTTGTCTCCGAGCCTCTTGAGCCTTGTTGACTTAGGAGGTAGGCAGTTCCGGTATGTACATACTTTGCACCGTTTTTGACGCATCGATCGACTTTGTGTGTATGTGAATTGTGAATTGACCTCGAACGCGTACTTTCGGCGAAGCATACCTACATGGTCACCTCTCACGTTGCCTCTTGCATTGCTGGATCTCATCCGCGGGCACTGTATCACGCAGTGTCCCAGACACGGACTCTCGCAATCTTCTCAACACATCATGTCCTCATACTATCCTGACACCAGGATCGCTGAAATGATCGCGAGAAACCGCCGCATTGATGAGGCCAAGAAACACGACCCTGCGCTGATCGAGTTTTACTTGGTGAGTTGTTGTAACTTGTGACAACGCTCGAGATCGTTTGAAGAAGCAACCGGACTGATATACCTGCCTCTTTTTCTCTCGAAAAAAGGCCATCAGAAGCTGCCGCTGCCCCTACAGCATACGGCAAACATGCGGTTGCAAAGACTCCAAAAACGTCGTCGCCCTAGGGGGCTCGATTATTGTCAGAGAAGCAATGGAGCTGTGTCATTGCAAGGTTAGCAGACAATTCGGCAATAGCGAGTGCTGTCATTGCGTACTTAGCAGACACTCCGGCAATGGCAAGTGCGACAACGTTCACCATCTCGAGGCCTTGGATGGTCAGGCTGCAACGTTTGAGGCTATGGGTCAATTCGACCTTGCTAAGAAGGACGCCGAATGGATTCTGGAAATGGCTCCTCAACTTCCGGACGTAAGCACTCCAGTCTGAGCGGCTGAGCCTTTTGAGGCCTGCGCTCCCTTTGCTGACGACTCTAGGGATACCTTCGCCTCGGAAGCATTGCACAGCTGCAACAGAATGACGACTTTGCCTGGGAGATGTATACAACGGG
>SRPN01000519.1:0-12423 GCA_018360045.1 Claviceps capensis | reverse complement strand
ATTACAACATAGGTGTCTCTATGTGTGCACGTGACTTCTGCCCTGTATTACCGCCCAGCCTTATCGGGCCTTCAAGTACCCATATCCGACAGTTTCTCGCAGTTGGAGTTCAGCTCGTGAAGTCGGTCACCAACAGGCTATGTACATAGGTACCCTTACCTACGTACCTACTAGCCCCGGAGCAGGTATAGGTACCTAGGTACATACCTCACAAGCAAGTTCCCGTAATTCTTCATCACCGCAGCAGCGGCTCGTTGCTCCCCCTTCCACAATCCATGACTAGTCTGACACGGTAGATCTCTCCCCCTCCCAGAGTCTAGAACTCGCACCATGGCAAGCATGTCGTCAGGCAGGCTTGATGCGAACCGCGACTACGCCGGGGCCGCCGGGCGCGGAGGAGGAGGAGGAGGAGGAGGAGGAGGCAGCGGCGCCGCGGGCCTGCTCTCGCCCATGGCCTACGATGACGACGCCAGCTCCCTGCACTCCCGAAGCGATCAAGACTCCGACAGCGACGACGACCAGCTACAGTTACGCGCGCGCAACAGCCGGGAATTGCGCGCCGCGGACCGCATTGTGCTGATGGAGGAGGAAGAGCTCGACCGCTTGGTCACCACCACGAGACAGCAGCAGCAGCGCCGGGGCTCTGGACTCTCGGTTCCGAACCCGCTCAAGATGTTTGGCCGTAGGCCGGGATCCTCGCAGGGCTCGTCGCCGAATGCGTCTGTAGAGAAGCTGGTTTCGCCGGCGAGGAGGAACAAACGCTCGTCGAGGCGCAAGCAGAAGCGAAGACGATTGCTGGATAACGCGCGTCATGGCGAGGACGGCGAGCTCATGTATGAGATGGAAGAGGGGGGTGTCAAGGACGGGAGCTCACCAGGTGGGAGCTCGGAGCTGGATGATAGCGAGGAGGACGATCGACGGAGACTCAACATGGCGGCGCGGGTGGCGAGCCGAGGCGTTGGCTGGCGAAGATGGATCTTTATTCATGCCCTCATTGCGATTGGATTCGCCATGCTGGTGCTCATATCGTTGAAGTTGTCGCGAAATCGCCGGAGCGCGCATCCGCCGCCGGCGCCCGCGGCTGGTCAGTACGGTCTCGTCAGCAACGGCACGACGCTTTTCGCGCCTACTACGATTATCCTCAGCCTGGATGGCTTCCGAGCCGACTTCCTGCACCGGGGACTAACGCCACGGCTCAGCGCTCTCATCAGAGAAGGCATCTCTCCGCCGTACATGACTCCGTCGTTCCCGTCCCTGACGTTCCCGAACCATTACACACTGGCCACGGGGCTGTACCCGGAGGCGCACGGTATCGTGGGCAATTCCTTCTGGGATCCGGACCTGCAGGCCGAGTTCTACTACACAGATCCGGCGCGCAGCCTCGATCCCCGGTGGTGGGCGGCTGGCGAGCCGTTTTGGGTATCGGCCGAGAAGCAGGGTATTCGCGCCGCGGTGCACATGTGGCCCGGCAGCGAAGCCCCAATCCAGGGCATGTTTGCGAGCATAGTTGACAAGTTCAACGAGAAGGAGGCCCTGGATAACAAGGTTTCGCGGATCTTGGGCTTACTTGACCTACCAGGGCCAGGACAGGGGCCTTTGACGCAGACGCTGCAGACGTCTGACAAAGTTGAGACCCGCGAAGACACGACAAACACCCGACCACAGCTTATCGCCGCTTACGTCCCCAACGTTGACTCCGACGGCCACAAATACGGTCCCAATAGCACGGAAATTAACTCCACCCTTCAAAGCGTCGACAATATGCTCGGCATGCTCCTCCAGGGTCTCCAAGACCGGAACCTCACCCACATTGTCAACGTCATCATCGTCTCTGACCACGGCATGGCCACTACGGACACCTCCCGCCTGCTGCAGCTGGAGGACCTCGTGGACACTACCAAGATTGCTCACATGGACGGATGGCCTCTCTACGGCTTGCGACCCCATCGTGACGAGGACATCCCCGTGCTGTATGAACAACTCAAGAAGAAGGCTACCAACACCATCGCTGGAGCGCAACGGGTATTTGATGTGTACCTCCGCGACGAGGACATGCCTCAGCAGTACCATTTTGCGCGCAATAGACGAATCGCACCGCTGTGGCTGGTTCCAAAGACGGGATGGGCGATTGTGCAGAAGCACGAGGTGCTGGTCGAGGAGGCGCAGAGGACGGGGGAGGTGTATCATCCGAGGGGGCTGCATGGCTATGACCACTTGGATCCGTTGATGAGGGCTATTTTCATAGCAAGGGGGCCGGCGTTTGATCAGCAGGAGAATGGGAGGATGGAGCCGTTTCGTACGTAGTTCTGCGGAAGGGGGGCATTTGACACTCAGCACACAAACATGTGACTTCCCTCAATCCATCATCACGCAGCAGCCTCATCTTCCTAAAGCATACTCCCACACACATACCCTTACACTTCACCAGCGCGTATATGCACCTAGCATGACACACACGCTAACCCGTCTACCAGAAAACATGAACGTCTACAACATCCTCTGCGACTCCCTGGGTATAACCCCCGCGCCCAACAACGGAACACTCCGGCTGCCCTTGCAAGCTGTAGGCACTCACTCGCCTGAGAATCAAGATCCCCCGCCTGCGGATCCCCCTCTTTCGACATCGACGGCTTTGAGCTCGCCTTCTCTGGGTTCTAATGTGCAAGTCGATGTTCCACAACCTCCGCGTCCGCATCTCCTCTCAGCCTCGTCCTCGCATCCGCTTTCGCTCTCCACGACCACGGGCACAAGCGCAAGCACCCGCACCTCAAACCATGACGATGCGCCTCCCCGACCCGTCAAGGCATCTGATACTCCCCTCCCCACGACTACGCCCGCACCCACACTCTCACCTACGCCTACTACCCCCATAATACAGACGACCCCAATACCCCCACAGCGCGAGGCAGGCCAAAACAGTCCCAAAAAGGAGGAGGATGCGATGGGGCACAACAAAGATGAGGCTACCGGTGGTCGGGATGGTGGGGGTTCGTTGGCGGGTAAAGTAAAGGGGTGGTGGGAGTGGTTTACGCACAAGGTGGATCGTGTGTGGGATGCTGTTACGGAGGAATCGAGGTAGCTCACTTCATTCTTTCACCACCCGGATTTCTTCTATTTCGTCTTTCTTTTCTTCCACTGTATATCCTTTTTTTTGTCGCTCTTTCTTTACTTTGTTATCTTTTCTTTCTCTGGTCATCATATTTTGATACAATTCACGGGGAAATTGTTTTGATCCTGTTTCTGGGAGTTCTCTGTGGGGCTTCCTGTTTCTGAACAGTGAACGGAGTACATGATTTGATGGAAGATGGATGGATGGTCTGTATTGCCTCAAGCAATCGGGTAGAAATCGGTTTCAATCGATGGTTTTGCTTGGCTAGAATAGACTGGGCTACCTGCTTGATATCCCTTCTACGTGACGGTTGTTATATATGGCGGTAGCTGAGCGACCGTGAGCTCTAAGATGAAGTTGAATGTGGTCCGTGGACAATATAGATGGAAACGAAGCACAGATTTCGCGTTTTTGAAGAGAGTCAGAGAGACCGATGTTCTGGGCCATTTCTGGCTACTCAAAGCTCACTTAAAAGAGCTGTTCCACTGCTTCGAGCTGAAGCCTAAATTGAGGACTCTATATGGCTGACTGCTGCCGGCAGAGGTTGCGAATAAGGCTGAATGCACCATCAATATGGCGCTCTTGCGGGCCACCCAGGCGCTCAATTTTTTGCCCATGATATTTCGTGAGCTCGATCATCAATCGACGGAGAAGAATGGGTCTGCAATGGTGTTGTACAAAAGAGTGGGCGCAGCCGTCTGGCCACTGTTCTGTGCTTGTAGATACCCCTATATACCCTGCGATGAATGGCCTCCAAGTTCCAAATCTGTGCAACGACGCTAGGAAGAGCTGGCAACTGGCGTTGTTGACGCATTCCGACGCGATACTTAGCTGTGAGCCTTGCGAAGAAGTAGAGCTCTTCTCTACATCAGTACTCGTACGCAGGCCCAAGGAGAGTTATGAGTGATGACTGGAGTTCACGGGCTCTCCTAGTAAGTCAAAGCGAGTCCATAGCATACTCCAGTTTCAACTTTTGGCGGAGAGATATCATCGCAGACGCATAAGTCGGACTGTTAATGGCCTGGAAGGTTTCAATCGATGTCTTCAACCATGTCGTATAGCTTATCGTGTCTACGGCACGGGTGGTCAGCGGAGACGACGTGCGGTTTCGAACTCAACTTCAGCGCCAAAGACGGCGATTCAAGTATGCAAGATATCGAAGATGCGTAACCGGGTCCCTAAGGACTTGAGCCCTTGGGCCTTGAAGTTGAGCGACATTCAAGCTAGAACGCGTGCAGTTTGATGTTTCTGGACATTTCCCAACACCTCTCAGAGGAAACAAGTGGTTCTTGCTGATCATTGACACCTTCAGGCTTCACGCGACGAGAATGGGTGATCCTCTGTAAAGCAAAGAGTCAAGCATATACTCAGTTGCTAACTTGGAAGAAGAAGGCGGAACTGAAATCTGACCACAAGATCAAGTAGGCAAGATCGGACAATGCGCCTGAACTTTGAAGGCATCGAGAGAATGGGTGTCACCCGTTAGGTGGTATGCACATGCATTGGTTGTGCGTTAGCCAGCAGCTTTTACGTTCAATAAATGTGAGCCTGAGGACGAGACATTCCGATGCCTCATCCTCTCTCCTTTTATTGAACGTCTTCGTTAGCCGACTAGCCGCTTCATTTCCCGATGCTATAGGAAGAATGAACAACTCCCCCTATAGATAGATCGGTCGTTGAGCTCCTTTCATACTGATGTATAAAAGGGGTGATCTATCCCATAGACAGAATAGATCAACCATCTTCCTGTGACGGTTACCCGTAATTGCTCTGTCCGTTGATTGCATGTACCTATACATCCCGCACTAAGCTGAGTTCCTACCAGCTTAGTGTTCTGACCTTTTGGTCGGGTCGGTAGGGGTATCCGATTCCTCACACTTCCTACGCGTCGCCTGTGTCATAATGGGATACTCAGCAGGGAACTGCATCGCAAAGCACAACGATTGTGTCATTACATCAGAACGGATCAGCGGAGCGAGACACGACTCCCCATTGCTGTATAGCAGAACCCGAGATGATAAGATAAGCCTGAACCGGATGGTTACATTATGACCAAGGGATGACGAGCAATAACATAATCCGAAAAGTGAGGGGTAAGAGCGCAAACAGGCATCCAACCATTCCCTCTTCCAACACAGCCCCGTCTCACTGTCCAGGTAAGCAGCGCGTATCGTTGCCCGGAACGGGCGCGTAATGGCTCGTACACGCCAATAAGGGTCGTTGTCCTACAAAGTAGGTATCAGACACGGCATGTCGTACGCATGAGAGTGGCAACTTGCAAGTGCCCATCGAGGCGTGCGAAGCGGAAGGCCAGAGATCGAACCCATCATCATCCAACCCCCTAGCTTGTAGCTCAATAATATCTTGCGGGCTCTTGAGCATACCTTCACTCCGTTTAGACCCCTTATCCCTGGCCATAGGTTCGTAGCTGGACAACTAACAAGTTGCGCTGTACTGTACAATGTACATATGTACATACCTCTCATTAAGTACCTGTGCTGCGTGCAGTGTGCAGGGGGTTGGCCATCTTTTTATGGGCCTTCGCTTCGAACCGAACTCGGCAATCGGGGGCATTTGGAATAAGCATAAAGCACCCCCCGCACACCATTGACCAGGTGTTGGTCTTTGACTCTTTCACATACATACTCCGTACATACCTACTCTTTCTTTCCTTGGTACGATCTACACATTCATCTTGGCCAGCAACATCGTCTTTTTGGCTTCGTGCAATAGAAGCGATAACTTGTCGGATACTCAGCAGCTACAAATACTGCGTGAAACACTCTCTTTCTTTCCACGTGTTCCTCGTCCAGGGTCCTAAACGGCCTGTTTCGTGCCAAGATCATTCGTCTCCAGCACCCGCATCCTTAGTTCCCCTTCCAAGTTCCAGTCTGGAAACTACATAATGGATCCACAGCACTGGAATCAGGAGATCGAACATAACCCCATCGCAAGTGGTCTCGATGCTTTTTGCTCTATTGCAAGAAAGATGGGCGTCTGCGACATTGCTGCTGTTGACCAACTGAATGCACAAAGTGAGTAGGATTGCATGGATTCAGCAGTCCAGTCTATAGGTATTAATTCATTTGCAGATCTACAATCTCTAGCTTCGTTTCTTATGGGCTGTTTGTCGTGTCATTCAGCAGTTCAAGTCCTACCGGGGTGGCATGGGAGTTTATCGGATGATTTGATCCAAGTCAGCATAGCGCTCATGAGAAACCACATCGACGATAATTGTTTCCGACCTCTTCTCAAAGCAGCCATCACCCAAGCGGATGTTAGGACTCTGTGGATTGAATTCGTGGCCCTTAGCGCAACACTTGATGCGGCTCATACTGCTACAGGTCCTCCAACTCCCCGATCCACCTCGCCGCAGCATAGGAGCATTCCTACCACCCAAACATCATCACCAATCATCAACGTGTCCGAACATCACAGACTCCCTGCCGCGATAATTTCACCTACCTCCACCGTATCCCAGCATTTTCAGTCGCCATCAAAGCATACCACGGGATCCGTGGCCAACTCCTCGGAGCAACGCATCGAGAACGAGATTGGTTTGCCACTGAAGCAGGATTTGGGAGGCCGCTTAGATATTGACACCCCAGGCTTTTTTGACGAATTCTTTCCAAGCAGCAATTATCAGCAGACGGCGGAAAATTTTCTCGACCGATGCAAGACCGGTGCAGTGCCGGCGTTCAAAAACGGGTGGGAAATCTGGCCTGACCGAGCTGCGGAAACTGAAGTCGTCACCTGGTTGAAGCTTTTAAGCGACGAGCTAGAAAAATTCTCCAGAGCTTCATTTTCGTTTGATGTTTCGAGTCGACGAGTCATTTGTAGCATACCAAGAATGCCGATTCAGGGGGCTGCGGCGACGCTAGAGCTGGATCATGATGTTGGCTTCGTTTCTTCAGCCGATCTGGAACATGGGCCGGAAGGTTGTATGTACCCCGGGGCTGAAATATTGGTCCACGGGAAGCTGATGAGCGATCCCATGGCTGACGAGGCCCAAGAAGCGAGGTATGCTCTCGCGAGCAACGCACAGGATATGCTGGCTGCACAAGGCACAAGGCGTTTTGCCCTAGGATTCACTCTATGCGAGTCCTATATGAGGGTATGGCTATTTGACAGGCTTGGTGGGACCGCATCTGAGCAGATCGATATTCACACAGAGCCTATACAGTTCATCAAAGTCATGCTCGGCTTTCTCTGGATGAGCAAGGAAGACATTGGGTTTGATTCCTCGATTAGGGGATCTGACAATATAAGATACATGGAGATTCAAAAGAACGGAAGCAAGAAGTGCATCTTCTTGGATCAGGAGAGAAGGAGGATACCTTGTATAGTTGGCCGGGGAACAACCTGCTGGAAAGCTCATGACAATGATGATCCGGCGACAATTTTAGTCGTGAAAGACTCTTGGCAGGAAGCGAAGCGCGACCATGAGGGTGAGATGCTGTTACATGCAACTCGCAAAGGCGTGGTCAACGTGGCTCGCCACTACCACCACGAGACAGTGCAGATTCGCGGCATGGACGACGATGTCCGTAAATGTGTACGACGAGGGCTGATTAAAGCAACTGTTTCGACCTCTGCGCAATCTGACCCCCAGAGCTCCGGCGGAGCGCCGTCATTAGGGCTTCGGAAGCGCGGGATGACGAGCACAGAAGAAACAAGCTCTGAACTACACCCACGAAAAAGGATTTGCTCGCATTGGCCAACAAAGACTGCTACTGAGCCGCGAACGGAGCTGCCAACGGAGCTACCAAACAGGGTTCACCGGCGTATCATTGTGCGGGACTATGGCAAGGCCATTTACAGAGCCAGCTCTCGCCTGGCGCTGCTTGCCTGTCTCGAGGGCTGCATTACAGGGCATCAGTCTTTGTATCAGGCAGGTATCTTGCACCGGGATGTTTCGCTCAACAACCTCATAATCAATGAGGGAAGTGGAACGAATTTGTCCTGGCCACACTTCCTGATCGACCTAGATCAGGCCATTTACACAGATCGCCATGACCCCTCTGAACGAACCAAGGTAGGCACCAGAGCTTTCATGGCGATCGGATTACTTGACGGTGAGGAGCACAGCTTTTTGCATGATCTTGAGTCATTCTTTTGGGTGTTTCTTTGGATCTGCATCCACTATGGCAAGTCTGGCGAAGGCTCTCGTGTCGTAACTCGTTATGACAGATGGCACGATCTCGACGACGAACGGCTGTCATTCGCTAAAAGAGCCGCGGTTCGTTTACACAGCGATTTCGCGGCGACAGCCGAACGAGATTTCATGCCTTACTACAAGCCATTGATTCCCTACGTCAATCAGCTCCGCGAATTGCTTCCTTTCAATGCTGAACTGCCAGGGCAGATATTTGCGACCAGCGAAGTGCCGAACAAGACTGGTTTCGAGCTTTATTCGCAGATGATCGGAGTCCTTCGCAAGGCCCAGATGGATCCTGAAGTGCGGGCAGAATGAACGATGCCGAGAAAGCCCTTAGCCGTCCAAACGCCTCCAGCTTCTCACCAAATTGGACGTACAAGCACCCCGTCGCCCGACAGTCGACATACAACTTTATATGTGAATGTGCTGCCCTTGATACTAAGGACTGAAGAGCCTCAAAGTTGCTTATACATGGTCGCCATTGTGGTCTGCAGCTCTTTGGGTCGGGCGTGAAATGGCTTGATCCCGTTATTTTCCCTTTTTTCTTCATCAATTGTGCGAGGCTATGACCGACAACGCCTATACGAATCAGGATGATCCGCGTTCTGACGGAAGTGCGCGGCTATCACATTCCAGTCTGCGGTCTCCCTCGCCAGCGCTCAGTAATGCTCATTGCTGCCCGGTGAAGCCGTGTATTTGTGCAGAGGCTTCAAGCTTGGGCTCGGTGGCACTTGATGGTAGGGACAACCGTCTCCGACAACGTCGGTATTGGGCTCACGATATGCGGTGCGGTCGTTCCAGGACTGGCATCCTCCTCGCTGTGGAGTCAGTGTTTGCCTTGCTATACAGTGACATAAAATTTGCGGAAAAAGACACACGAGTACACATACCGTTGAGGCTTTGACGCAAATTCGTCACCCAAGGGGCAACGGAGTGGCATGGCACGATATATCTATGCGTACATGATGTACGAATGTACGGCAAGATATGCACTTGCTTGTATCTCAAGGTCATGCACAAAGCTGCGATTCTCGCCATCAAGCAGTCCGATCTGCTCGTTACGACACGAGAGCCTTCGCCAGACTTGCCATAGTGGATGCAGATCCAAAGAAACATTCTGAAGAATGACTCAAAGATCGTGCAAAAAGCTGTGCTCCTCGGCTTCAAGTAATCCGATCGCCATGAAAGCTCTGGTGCCTACCTTGGTCCGTTCAGAGGGGTCATGGAGATCCGTGTAGACGGCCTGATCTGGGACAACCAGAAAGCGTGTCCAGGACAAATTCGTTTCACTTTCCTCATTAATCATGAGGTTGTTGAGCGAAACATCCCGGTGCAAGATACCTGCCTGGTATAAAGACTGATGCCCTGTAATGCAGCCCTCGAGACAGGCAAGCAGCGCCAGGCGAGAGCTGGCTCTGTAAATGGCCTTGCCATAGTCCCGCACAATGATACGCCGGTGAACCCTGTTTGGTAGCTCCGTTGGTAAACAATGAGTTGGCAATGGCCATGCATTGAGAGAAGTGCACACATGGATGGGTATGTACCTTTAGTATTTACATAACCGAATCACGATGCCGACGTCTATTCGGTTACTCACTGAGGCAGAATGCAAAATCGCTGAGGTATCTTTCAACTTTGCATGCTCGCCATTGACAGCTGTTTTGCGGCGATCCGCGCCTTGTTTGAGATTAAACTGTGCAGGGCGTCGCGAGTTCCATTTCGCATCGATGACAAGCGTCTCAAGACATGCATATCAAGCCACCAAGCACAATGTATTGCCTTAATACGTCCGCGACAACATTTGTCGGCGTGTGACTCGTGACTCGTGAGACAAGCCCGAACGAAGTGATGGGTCACGACTCACGAGTACTCCGTACGACTCACGTAAGTGACGTTACACGCAAACACGTTCCGTTTGATATGATTAAGTAACAACGTCGAAGTGTTAGGTACGTGCATATTCGCGCAGTCCAGCCTCTCCGCACGACTTTGAACGTTCGTCCTGTTCTTCGTCTTTCCTTTACGACTATACAGATACCTACCTACCTGTATGTAGCCACCAACAGCGTCTCTAGATTGAACAGCAGGATGAAAGCAAGAAGTGCAATATCCTTGATCAGGCTATGTCGAGGAAGCCTTGTATAATCGGTCGGGCAACGACCTGCTGGAAAGCTCATGTCAAAGATGATCCCAAAACGATATTGGTCGTCAAAGACTCTTGGCAGGAAGTGAAGTGTGACGAGGAGGGCGACATATTGTCGCTTGCGACTCGTGAAGACGTCGTCAACGTGGCTCGCCACTACCATCACGAGACGGTACAAATTCGCGGCATGAACGACGATGTCCACACATGTGTACGACGAGGATTGGTCAAAGCAACCGCTTCGAACTCTTCACAATCTAACTCACAGAGCTCCGGCAGAGCACCATCAGAAATACTGCGGAAGCGCGGGACGAGTACGAATCCGAGCATGAGCGCGAGTGAAACAGGCTCTGTCCTACATCCACGAAAAAAGATTTGCTCCTCATGGCCAACAGACGCTGATACTAAACCACCAACTGAGTTGCGAAATAGGGTGCATCGTCGCGTTATCGTGCAGGATTATGGCAGGCCTATTTACAAAGCCAGCTCTCGCCAGGCGCTGCTTGCCTGTCTCGAGGGCTGCATCAAAGGTCATCAGTCTTTATACGAGGCAGGCATACTGCACCGGGGCATTTCCATAAATAACCTCATGATCAATGAGGAAAGGAATGAGTCCTGGCCACACTTCCTGATTGACCTTGATCACGCCATTAAAATAGATCGCCATGATGCTTCTAATGAACGGAACAAGACAGGTACTCGAGCATTCATGGCAATCGGACTGCTCCAAGGAGAGAAGCATAGCTTTTTGCATGATCTTGAGTCATTCTTCTGGGTGTTGTTCTGGACATGCATCCACTACGGCAAGTCTGGCAAAGACTCTCGGATATCACCCCGTTTTGTCAAGTGGAATCATCTTGACGACTTCGACCTGTTATTGGACAAACAGAACATGATTTTTGCGTACAGTGATTTCATTCACATCGCCGAACGCGACTTCATGCCCTACTACAAGCCATTGATTCCTTACGTCAATCAGCTCCGAGAATTGCATCCTTACGTCACACAACTGCCAGGGCTAGTTTATAGGAACAGCACACGAGTAAAAAAGACCGGCCTCGAACTTTACTCGCAGATGATCAATGTCCTCCGCGAGGCCCAGAAGGATCCTGAAGTGTGCGCAGAGTAATACCTGCTACATACCAAAGTTTCCGAGATCGCTGGCGAGGAAAACCCTGGGAGTCGCCGGTCGGGACTCGTGTCACACGGCCGTGCACATATCACTCGACTAGGCGCATACCTTTCGACCTGGAGACATTGCATCCCGAGATATTAGAGTTGGCTACTCAGTAGGCGTACGCTAGGATATTGAGATCACTCCGCGGATCTGGTGTGCGAGTCACAGGAGAAGGGCCAGGGCGCAGGAGTGGAGGCACGGGGGGCTGAGCAGAGGACTTTGGCCTCCTCGAGATCGTTCGGGATATTCAGGCCGTTAGCCGGGGACCGATAGGAGGATGTGGAGGACGTGGAGGACATTGTACATTATATCATCGCTGGCCTTCTCCAAGGACTCAGAAGGAGATCACACGCCTTTAGAGTTCCTTGTAGAGCCACAGTCGATTATTGCGTTCTGCATTGACATTCACCAGTTCCAAGCCCATTATACTGCCCATGTCACAACTCGGGACTCGGGACCATTGGTAAATGGAGCATTGGAGCTGCAGCCTGCAAGGGCTCGTTTCCCTTGAGGCCATGTTACATAGTCGGACAAAGGGCATGGGGGTTACTTGGTCAACGCTTCCGGCCTGGGCACGCTCCGGACGCGTCTGTGTTATGTTATTAAGCAATTTGGGGGCACATGGTGGGTGTATATTTGACTGAAGAGCTAAGTTTCCCAGCTTGTGGGAAAATGGGATTTCTATGTACATAATCGGCTGGCGCGGCCGTCACGTGATGCGGCTGCCAGCACGAGCAATGGCTTATTCTCTTGAGCAATTTGGGGGGCATAATGGTGGTGTATATTTGACTAAAGAGCTAGGTCACTCGAGGAGTGAGAAGGTGGAAAATATGTGC
>SRPN01000518.1:0-12470 GCA_018360045.1 Claviceps capensis | reverse complement strand
ACAAAAAAACAAAAACAAAAAAACAAAAAAAAAAAACAAAAAAAAAACATGAGAGCACTCACGATCGGTAAGCAAATAATCCTGCTTACACTCTGTCTTCGTCAAGAGCGAATACTTCTCCGGATACTTCTCCTTGCACTTATTGCACACCGAAATATGAAACACCTCATTCCACACAAAGTCAATCTCAAGGCTTCTGCAATCCCTACACTTCTTTCTCGTGCTCTCATCCTCCAAAACACTCAGCCCTGGCTCAAACGGACCCGCCTTCTGCCGCTGCAGTCTCCGAATGAGCTGCATCCGCTCCCACTCCTGAATCGTCATATCTTTCGGCCGCCCGTCCTGTTGATCCGGCTGGCCAGGTTTCCGGCCACCGAGCGCATAATTATGGGGATCGTCCTCTGTGGATAAGAAACCACCCTTTGTGTCCGTCATGGAACTCATGTTGAAGTCGACGAATTTTGTGAACTTGCGCGCCGGGCGCAACGCCTCGCTGGCTCGACCTTCTGTGTTGCGGGCATCGCGATTTGTTCCCGAAGACAATTTGGCCGAGGCAGAAGATGGTCCGGATGTAAAAGCCGAGTCGTATGGGCGTTTCCCGTTGATAGGTTTCGAGATGTGCACGTCGGCTGAGGCGACGAAGCCGCTGACGGAGATGGGTGCCGAGGAAATGATTCCGGAAGCTCGTTGCTCGGCGTCGCGTTGGTCCCGAAGAGCTTTTGCGCGAAGTCTGTTCTCTTCCTAGGCGGCTGTTAGCGCGTTGAAGGAGAGCCGCCGAGTACCAACGTTGCTTGGGTGCTCCGGGGGTTTTGAGAGGAAGAAGCTCACGATTCGTCGAGTCACATCGGGACTTGGTGCCGATGCGACTTTCGCGGGGGCAGGTTTTTGTGGTGGTGTGCTGGGTCGCTCCATTAGGCCAGCAGGTGCGCATAATATGTTAGAAAGACGCAGGTCTTCGGGCGTGCTATTCGTTTTCGATTTGTACTTGAGTAGATAAACTGGGTGTGAGGCGCAGAACGGGTTGCTTCTTGAATCTTCGCGCTGACCGACGAAGAAGATGACTGATGTCACCGATTGCCGTGGCGCACTATGTATGTACATACACTGACTTATCGATAAGGCCAAAGGTCCGACTTGTCGACAGCGCAGTGCCGTAAATACATGCATTTGGAACGATGAAGATCAAACAACACTTTTGAATCGGTGCCGCAGCCCCTGAGTACCCGAGTAGCCGGAGAGTGTGATGCAAACTCCATGTAACCCTATCGCTTCCATGGCTATGGATGTCACAAAAACGTTCCCTGGGTCCGACGCGCGCTGCGCATCACCTGATACCAAATTGTATGTAACTCGTAGCCGATAGGCTCACAGAGAAGCCAGTCTGTTCTGCCAAGGGGTGCAGAAGAAAAATAACGGACACTTCTCCCGTTACCGCAAATCCATGACTGCAAATCGCACTACCGCCGCTATGGCAGCTGCAGCTTCTGTTCACAGTATACATGTACAATGCATTAAGACTTGATTTGCAAATGGTGGACGACGCGGTCCCCAACCCCGGGGCAATGAATGACAGTCCAACACTAGTCTCATTGTTTTCTAGACAAAGGAGGAAGAAAAAGAAAATGTAGCCTAGCCTGGTCTGCCCGGGCCATCACCCAAGCTGAAGAAGTCCCTCGTTTTGGTTGTTCCTTTACGCCCCTCCCTCCCAAAGCATACACGCCGCGTGTGCTCAAGGCTGACTGACATGTATCTCGTATGATAGACAACCCCTACTCTTCCTTGGCACCGCCGCGACCCGACTTCTCAGCTGCCTCAACCGCCTTCTTGTCACTCTGTGCTTGACCCTGCTGCATAGCGCTCATGAATCCAGCCGCAGCCTTGAACGGACGCTTGAGATCACCACTGGCAGGCTGGCCGTAAATGTGAATCTTGGTTAGGTTGCTCTCGAGAGCGGACTTGACGGGCAGGATCGACTGGATGAGGAGAGGGTTGGTGTACTTCATGTAGAGGTGCATGAAGGCCATGATGGCGATACCCATTAGCTGACCGCGGAAGAGAGCCTTGAGCTGGTCCTTGTCGTAGGCTTGGATAGTAGTGGTGACGAGCTTGCCCTCTTCGGTGGAGCCCATGGGCGCGGGTTCAACGTATTTGAGGGTGGTCAAGTCTATCGAGACGCAGATATTAGCCGTGGTCCAGCGTTTCCATCTTCTTTCCACTGCTTTCCTCCTTGACCTTCTCGTGCCTTCCTTTGTCACAGGCCATGGCCATAATTTGTTGGAGGAAATACTTGAGGAAGAAAGAGAGGCTCACCTTTCTTCTTGTTGATTTGGGACTGGATGTACAGATAGAAAAGGGCGATGAGGACATTGCTGCCCAGGTATACGGCGCGAACAGTCATGAGAACACTGGGATCGTCAAAGGGAATGCGCTTCGACACCTGCATCATGCCCAACATGATGACGAGGTTGGTGCTAAGACGAGGCAAAGTGAGGTCAGCTTTGATCATCCGGGCCGATGCGTCTGATGGTGCGATGCCCTTTATGCCACCCAAAAAAAGCACGATGCCTGGTTCACAGACCGGACTTCTCACTTTGGGATGCATGAACGTCGGCATTGTGCAGAGTGATCAGAGATCGATTGATCTATGGACAGGCCCAAAGGCAGTATGGCCAATAGGTCGTCTTTTTTCTTGTCCTGTCCTGGAGGCGACAGCGCAACGCGGGGGGCATCGAGTGAGCGAGGCGGGGAAAAGCGTGGACTTACATTTGGGGGCTGAGACCTGCCATGATGAAGTTGGGGCGCTTATTTTGACGCGACCAAAGAAGGCTGGTAGAGTCGATGGAAGCGAAGAGGAGCAATGTTTCGGGGTGGTGGGCGAAGATGGACGAGAATGAGGGTGGACGTCTTGAAACTCAGAAGAAGTCTGCATGTGGCGTTGAAAAAAGGCAAACGTGGTCGCAACTTGCAGGTTCAGGCATCAGGAGGTGAGGCTGCACGAGGCTGGACGCTGAGTGGGTGGCGCATGAACGTGGCGCTCTGGTGGAGCTGCGGACCCTTTCTTCCTTCGTGGTTCCGTCTTACCGGTGAGTCGGTGACGCCGTTGCAGCTTGCAAGGCTACTTATTTACACTTGATTATTCCCGAACAATTCTCCTGCTCAATTGAACCCTGTTTCCCCGCGCGGACTTATTAATTTGAACACAAGGAGTTCGAGGTTCACTCGGACATCGGGCATTTTGGCACACTAACCCTGCGAGTCCAAATGAAGAGCTTTTCTTTGTTTGGGCCAGCCCGGCGACAAATTGCAAACTTTAGCACAAAGGGTAGCCCGTCCGTCAATCAAAGGGCCCTCTCTCTGCAAGCAGCAAATGCGAGTCAATATCAAAGAGTCCGATGTCCTCGATGAGATTCGCAGCTCGAGCCAAGTAAAATGCCAAGTTGTCGACATCCTTCCTGCGCTGTGCCGCCAGCAGTCTGGAGTTCGCCAAAGAAACTGAGACAAAGGGAGATCAACCATCTTTGACTCTCGTAGTGCGCGTACCTGGTGTCATGACGATGAAACTCTTCGACATGCTACAAAAGAGTCCAGCTCAGCAACAAGACAAGAATGCTATGCTCGAGTAAAGAATAGAGCCATCGAACAGAAGACGGCCCGCGAAGTCAAAGGGAAGAAAGGGGATGTAAAATCGTCCCAGGTGAGCCGCTTCACCCATTGCACATTTGTCATTGCATCTCTGACCAGATCGTCAAAGAAGGGAGTTCTAATCGGAATGTTTCACGCAATCTGCAAGAAAAATAGCCCGCGAAGACATATGGCTCAAAGAGAGAAAGGATGAAAAATGGCCGATCAAGTCTGCCCTCCGCACGTACCGCACCTTACTATTGCATCTTTGGATACACACTCTCCGTATTTAAGGTGACTCCCATCAAGTCGATGCCGATGGAAGTCAAATATATCTTCTTCTCTCATGTTCAGCGCAACTGTTGTACAAGTCCACGTCTCACTTACCTTTTGATAAACTCTCTGCACACGAGATAGCGGACAAGAAATCATCAGCCCAACCGAATAAAACGGACCGCTGGTAAAAAGAAGCAAATGGCGCATTACTCGGGCGAAACAGACGGGTGGAATATTGGCTGGGGGCGGACTCGCACACGAGGCCGTTTACACGACGACGACGACGACCACATTCGAGATTATGAGCAATGGGCGCACCGATCCGCGCCATTCATGTCCGGAGGACTCAGGCCGCCATTCTCACCCGCCGACTTTCTCCCCTGGTGTTACGACATGTGGGAAGATACACACCACCGAAGCCGCCATGAGTCGAGGGGAAGAAGAAAAAGTGGTGGTGGTGGTGGTGGTGGTGGTGGTGGTGGTGGTGCGGCCAACCGAGCCGTTGTTTCTCACTCGCGCTCCGGCGGCGTGATGCCTGCCCCTAAAGCCGCTCCCGACGCGAGTCGCTTCGACATTGTCGTGCGAGACACAACCGACAATCGACTGCCCGCGTGGCCCGACAACACCAGCTGGAAGGCCAGCATTGCTAAAAAATCAAGTATTGCTAATGTCATCAAACACATCACCGCCAATCCGGGAAAGTACATGGTCACGGTGGTGTGGAACACTCTCATCGAGGAGGAGCTCCATGATGGCTTCAAGGTCATCGACCTGGAGAGGGACGCGCTTGAGCTGCGGGTTCGAGAGCGAGGGGCTGGTCCGTCTAGTCTACCCGTAAGATGCATCAATAGCTAACAAGCTGGCCGGGCGCATCCAGTCGGACCGAGGAAGACTTTTGTGCTGCCCAAATTATGCCGCGGGATATTCAGCCAGTTCCGAGCGCTGTTTAAAGGGAAGATGTGAAGGCTGGCTGTGCTGAGCGCGCCATGGTCCATGGCTGCACGGGTCGGTGCTGAAGGCTTTCTAATTGCGGCAGTTGCGTTCGCGGCCTTGAGATTTTTCAAACCAACGGGTTTTCCTCGAAGGGTGGACACGCCATGCCATAGGTAGTTGTTGTTTTGTTCGCCAGCGTCATAGAAGAGGGTTATCCGTTGCCGCATAGCACCACGTGTCGCATCTCTGTACCTGTGCAAATCGTATAGAAGACCTCTTCTTTTGTTATCCTTCAGTGCAATGATTGTCGTGAGCCGTCGAAATGATAACCAGCTGTATTCTGGCGTGCATGACCCAAGAACACTCGTCCGCTTTGCAGTTAACTGCGCCATCGCATCCATCACACATCGAATATACCCTACCAAAGTTGCCGCGACCTCAGCGTGTATGACGAGATATGCAAGCACTTCCCAGCGATGGAAGGCAGAAGGCTTGAAAGTTGAGAGACTTTGGCCGACCGCCTCAGCGGACCTATGCATGTGCCTTCCCTTTCCAAGTTCCTGGGGTCGTCCCGAGGCTGTGGACGCCGTTGGTAACACTCTCAAGTTTCAACCCTAACCAACCACTCGGAAGTTGAACATACAACACGCCTCGGACTCCGGAGCCCTACCCGACTTGTCGGGAGAAAAGGATTGGGGGCGTGTTGGTCGCCGCCATTTGCGGCATGTCACCGCAGTGAGCTCGCAAGGATGCTATAAAATGAAGGGACCAGGGGGCATCCTTGGAGACGTTGATGCTATGTATACCTATCACGTGCGCATTGTGCATGCCGCATTGCCGCATGCGGCGCGAATTTTCCCCAGACGCGTTTGGTAGCTGGTTGCATTCGATTGGTAAAAAGCGAAGATATGTGTAACGAAGATCGGGTCAAGTTGCTCTCTTTTTGTGTCGTTGTCACACGTACTTGACGCGGAGAAGCCAAAAATCTGCATACACAAATAGGTTAAGAGGACACTGATAACTATGGTGAAGTGATCGCCTTCTAAACAGATGGTTTCAGGTCGCGTAATTTAAGCAAGCCGACACTGGCTCTTCTACCAATCCTACCCTTTTCGCATTCTTGGATTTTGCTCTTGATGTGTATTTGTACGTAGTGACGGATCCGGCTGCCGTAGCTACTGGTAATTAGAAAGTGATGGATGAAACAACAAAGGTCAACTTTGGTAGTGTGTCGGATACGGCCAACATGCTTATATTGAATGATGGCAAGCTAACAGTCCCAATTCCCTGAAGCCTGTTGAATGGCAAGGCCTGTGTAGGAGCCGATGAAATGTTGAAGTCGTGGAAGGAGATAGGAGATCGAGAAACCCATGAGAGAGCCTTGTTTGCCATTTGGTCGGTACATGTGT
Organism: Claviceps capensis; assembly: GCA_018360045.1. NCBI lineage: Eukaryota > Fungi > Ascomycota > Sordariomycetes > Hypocreales > Clavicipitaceae > Claviceps > Claviceps capensis. Next base: position 6,231 of record SRPN01000518.1, on the reverse strand, counting down.
AAAAATGGGCCGGAAAGCTCGGAAAAGGAAGCCGAAGGAGACCGCCCTGCCGATTGGGCCGCTTACAAGGAGACGTGCCGACAACTGTATCGACGCTGTCAAATTTCGGTCTCATTCATTCAATCACCATTTGGTTTTGTTGCTCAAGCAGGGCCTGATAGCCGTTAGCTCTAATCGTGACTCTCGATCGTACATACATATATGTATATGCTTGCCTCTGTCGTGTGTATGTACTTAGGTACTCAGTGTAAGTGAGGAAAACCCTAGCCTTTACGAAGTCACTCTGTATGTACTCCGAACTTGCTGCACGATTTGCCGCTTCATGAGCCCGAAGTGGCCAGGATCTGTGGGTTTTCCAGTGTACTCCGTACTGGATCGTAGCCCCTGCACAGTGCACAGTGCACATCCCTCTTATGTATTAGGTAGGTGGCCGCTCATTTGTCGCTTGCCGCGCAAACTCTTTTCAAGATGGAGCATCCCCATAACTTCAACCACTTCTCCTTCGGCCGCCGGCGGCAAGACGTCCAAAGACCCGCGTGGCCGCGGTCACCACGCGATTGACAAGAGAACGGAAGACTTGGGCAAGGATCGTACAGAGTACGCCAATGTCCAATTAGCCGCGGTCTGGAGTTCCACATACATACCTACTCCGTAATTGGTATACATAGCTACCTAAGAGGTATGTAAACAGAATGGCAGATATGAAGTTCTCCATCTAAGAGCGTTGAAAAGGGCTAAAAGTTAAAACTGAGAAAGACGAGGAATGCCTAGCCTAGGATCGGACGATAGGCCGATTGTTTGTAACTTATTGTAAGGCTAGCTCCGGCTTCTCGATAATTGCCCTACAAGGGTATCGTGTCGGTGTAAGATTGCGAGACAAGGATCTGCACTGGATTTCGTCAAACTGAGGTCACGACGAAACTCATCATAATAATTCGCACAACTGGCCAGACGCGCCGAGCCTAATCAAATCAGCGAAGTGCGTCCCACACTTGATCCACGCGAATATTCGGTTTTTTGACGCAAAAGTAGGTGTCACGTCGTGTGCTGGGAACACAGGTAATCGGGTCATCGGTTCGTCGGTTCGTCGGTTCGTAAGATTGTCAGGCAGCTGTATTATCAGCAGGGTTGGCAGAGGATCGCCTCGCCTCATCGATCCGTCATCTGTGTCGAGCTGATCGGGATGCAGGGGCCAAGGTATTGTACTCCGTACCGCGTTCCCGGTCGGAGCGAAGCTAATAATAAGCGAGAGCGCGATGTGCAAGAGAAGCCCTGCTCAACGATGACCCGGGCGTCAACCGTGCTTTTAAGGTGCTCGTTAGTCCGCAACCGGCCCGCGACAAGCTGTGCAACAGCTGCTTGCAGCTTGACACTCGCTCGTGACTGGTAACCTTGTAAAGCCGGCCAAGCTGGTGACAGCTGCCAGCAGCTGCCAACGCAATAAGGTATGTATGTACTCCGCTTCTGAATCCAACCAGCTTTCTTATGACAAGGACCACGATGTAGCTAGAGCGAGCTGGTATACTCCGCGGTGAGCAATATCATCCTGCCTTGTCCCCTTGGTCCAGTGACCCCATAAAGTCGATCCTGACCCAATCTGATGCAGTCGGATGCATGCTCTTGGACACAGTCTGGACCATTCTGGAGCCGTCTGGTGCGGGCCTTGATCTGCTCTTGCCTATTTGGCCTCCAAAAAGCTGACCTGCTTGCTCCTGCCTTTGCCGGCCAATTGTCCATACTTCGTGAACCGTACCTCAGTAAAAGGGTCACGAGCATCACGAAAGACTTGGAAAGGGTGTGACCTGTTGGTCGCGTGCGTTCTCCTCGATGAGCCAACTAGTTCAATACAAAACCACTTCATCACAACTCAGCTCACCACCAGTCCACCATAGCGTCTCGTATTCATGCCATGCCTGCCCGCAGCGCTGACCACAGTCAAACAGACGGCAAAATGAGACCAAATGACTGCTTCATGGTTATGCCGGGTCTTGAGAGCAAGCTTTTGTCTAGGAAGCTCTGTTGCTTTGCGGCTTGTCTCCTTTCCTGAGTACACGAATAGGTACTCCAGTCTCTTCCTCGATACATGAATATTCATTGAGACCAGCATGTTCAACGACCCAGCAACGACTGTGCGAGTTAAAAATATCCCCTTACGCCACAAATCCACCTGTTCTACACAGACCCCTTTTAGGCGAGCTGGTCGTACACCCTACTATGACATATTCCGCCCTAACATCTCATCAAGATGGTCTTTGACCGAGCCAGTCGCTGGAAACCGCCGTCTGTGTATCTCTTTGACCAATACGCTGAAGGCCATGGACAAATTGCTCGAAGCGACATGACTGCCACGGCTACCACAGGTTGCCTGTGTGCGTCTCGCATGGTCTATTTTCATTTATTAAAGGGCTGGCCATAACTCTACCTGTTTCCATTCTTGACTTGCTCATAGAGTGGTCATATATTCATCATATATTCATAATCCACCATTCCGAAGCCAGATGGAAACCATGCCCTTGTTCTCAACTTTGGATTTATCAAAGGATGGCGATGACCAAGTTCTGAAGAGCACAAATGACCCCACGTCATACAACCAAAAGTCGCACGTGGCATGTGATAGATGCAAGATTAAGAAAGTGAGTCAAACGGGGTAAAAACATGACAACTTGAATGAGTCAAAAGTTGAAGAACAACCATCTGTTGGAACAACCTCAAAGGCTGACAGCTGCTGGGCCTCGTAGAGGAGATGCGACGGAGTAAGGAGTGGATGCAACCATTGCATAAAAGAAGGGAAACTCTGCGAATACACTTCGAAGAAGGCTAAGGGCGGATCGCTTCGAGGAAAGAGTGCCGAGTCAGCTGGCCAAGAGAAGGAAAGCACGTTCGGAGAAGGCAGCAGCAACAAGACGAGCACCTGCGACGAAGGTGGCAGTTCGAGTGCGACGAACAGGAGTGTGCCGGCAGCAACGTCGGTATCGCAGACAACAGGGGATTTTGCGCCAGCAACGTCACTGGGCACCGAGCCGGCCCCTTACGGGAATGACGCGCAAATTGGGATGCCACGATCAGCAGATGCCAATGTAGCCGTGCCCTCTATCCACCCACATGACCCCTTCTCGACCTGTTTACCGCCAGAGTGAAAGCGGTCTCGGGACTGGTACCATTGGTGGCTAGATACTATAGTCCGACGCGTGCAGAACAGCTCTATCGACCTTGACAGTCGTGTCGATAGTACGCAAGCACCTTCGCTTTGACACTTTTGGCATGGCTGAACATTTTCCGGCTAACCACACTCACATTATCGAGATTGATGAATGGCTATGGAGGACTGAAGGAAGTTTGATTATGAGCAAATGCTCGCCAAGCGAAGACGGCGAATAAATTCCGATCCAAGTCTCTGCCTAACCTTTTGAGATAAGTCTTTGCTAAAGGGCTCTTTGCTTGCGTTACCTGGTCATGCTTCGAAATAGATTCCTCAGCACCTTGACTTAAACACGGTGACCCAGTTGACCGGCGTCTTTCGTGCCTCCGCTTCAAAATGCGCTGTTACACTGCCATGGCTTATGAGTAACGTGGCATATTCCCATCGTGCATAGCAGCACAAGAATCTAGAACTATGTACCCCAGAGTTCAGGCTATGAAAAACAACGGCATGTGAAACGTGATGTGCAACGAATGCAGCGGCAACATGAGCAGCGGCAAGAAGAAGGAGAAGAAGGGTGGCTGTCTAAAATGTGGTCAAGGTCGCTGAGAACTTAGGTTGCATCGTGGAACCAGAGTACAAGTGCAATTGGTGAAGACGACCACAGAGCTTGCTCGTGTCGTGGAGCCCGAGATATCCCCGCGCTGGCGACTACCTGCATATACGGAGTAGTTGTTGTAAATCGTGCCATTCTGCCCTCCATGGGAATCTGGGACCCAATTTACGACCCCAGGGAATGTGGACTTGCCGTACGGAATAGAAAATGACATCCACATTGGCGAGCTACACGCGTCAAGCGACGGAGCCGCCCCCGGGCCCCTCAGACTCGCGCCGGTAATAAGTCTTCTGGGCAAGCGCCGGAAAATCACTGCGACTGGCCAAATACATACATACCGCGTGTACTCCGTACGGAGTAGGCATAACCTACGGAGTATTATAAACTGAGCCCGACCCTGCAATATTCCGTGTTTTCGCGGCGGCCGCCGCAAAAAAAAAGAAGAGAAAAGAAAAGTCGGCTATCGCCGCGTCACCGACAATCGGGAAGGCGGTTTGCGCTCACCCTAGCTTAGTCACCCGATCATATCACAGAGTCCCAAACCGGAAAAGCCTTGCGGGGCGAGCATGGGGGTGAACCGGTATAAACTCAACGACGGGAAAAATCCAACTTCGTGTCCATACTCCGTAAACTTACAGAGCCGTGATTACGGCGTCAACTCGGACAAAGGAAAAACTCCACTTGACGCTGCTGGATCTGGCGGCATCTCGAGGACTTTTTGTTAAAACCTTTGAACCAACTTCAGGATTTCTATCTATCACACTTGGGATCTCCGACGTTATTGGCTGGCTGGGACGAAGCTGCTTCCGGAATCCGGTGCTGTTGTCAAAACTTGAACGCTCTCGCGATATAGTCATGGCGTCGGTGCCGTCATCGGGGAGTGAGGGGTCTGCTGTGTCAGGGGGTGCCATTGTGGAGAAGTTGCAGGAATGGGGATGTGAGTTCTAAGATTTCCCTTTTCACGGCCTTTCGTTCTATGTGTGCGCGCGCGCGCTTGTGTGTGTGTGTGTGTGTGTGTCTGTGTGTGTGAGTGTGAGTGAGAGTGAGAGTGAAAGTGGAAGTGCGATGAGAAGAAGGAGAGAGACAGCGTGAATAAGAAGAAAGAGACAACGAGAAAGAGAGGCAGAGACAGGGAGAGATGAGATTAACACAGAGAATACGGAGGGAGACAGGCACACATAGTGGCAAGAGGCAAACATGATGCCCCGTTCGATATATGTCTTTTCAGACCGCCTTGGTCATCATGGCATCCATCAACACATCATTCACACTCAACTACCCACCTCACATGACTCCTCGCATTCTTATTCCACACTTGATCATTCTCCTCGGGCCAATTCAACTGCTAACTTCTCAAAATAGCAAACTCACTCCCCCCGGCCCTCATGGCTACTCTCATCACCGCACTACATGCCCGGCCCATGAAGCCCTTCGCGCTGGCCTTCTTCGTGCCCCCGCTCCTCTTCTCCTCGTACGTCAACCTGTTGGGGTTCCCGACCGCTAGCGCAGGCATCACGGCAGCCTGGTCGGGCGTGTACGCGTTGCTCGCGTTCCGAAGGAGACAGTCCCTGCGAAACAAGTTTTCAGTGAGGGGTCTGGTGCGCGGATCGGCGATTGGGATGGGAAGTGCGAATGCTTTGGCGGGTGGGTGGGTGTATTATAGCGGGGACCTTAGGAAGGATAATGAGGAGAGGTTAAGGAGGAATAGATGGGGGGCCGTGGAGGAGTAGGGCTCGGGGCATGGAGATGGTTCTTATTGAATGCTGTGGGAGTGTCCTGGGGGAGGGAAGTTGGGGACGCATGGAAGTTGGGCATGGAAAATGTACGCTTTCTGAGTATGGTTTGGGCGGCAGTGAGGATAGTGAGGAGGAGCAGTAATCGAGCGACAAACATATTTGGGTTTCGGATTCTCTGCCGTATGATGTAGTATCATGGATGAGATAAATTCTAGAATTCCACCTCTTTCATTTTGTTTGTCCCTCGATATTAACAAGATGTAGACACGAAGGAGACAAAACAAGCACAAATAAGCGCATAAACATGAATAGACAACATGGACAGACGAAAAACATAGAACTTCCACAGATGGAACGGATGATTGATGTATGGGAACCAAGAGGAGCCAAAAGAGCGGGATTCGTATCGTAGTTCGGGAATTCACTTCAGGGCATTCCACGAGCGGAACGACAGATGACACTCGAAATGTGAGCCTTATATGGGCTGCTCAAGCCTCAGGATTGGATTTGGGGGCTCTGCGTGTAAGGGGGTGGTAGCGCGTGAGGGGAGTATGGGTTTGGCTCTACTCAATGACATGAATACTGAATGGCATTGTACTGTATATAAAGCAGACAGCAGACAGCAGACAGCAGACAGCAGACAGCAGACAGCAGACAGCAGACAGCAGACAGCAGACAGCAGACAGCAGACAGCAGACAGCAGACAGCAGACAGCAGACAGCAGACAGCAGACAGCAGAC
>SRPN01000517.1:0-12514 GCA_018360045.1 Claviceps capensis | reverse complement strand
TTTTTTTTTTTTTCGTTTGTATGTACCTTTATTTCCTCTTTCTCACAAATTTGGCACTCTGTCGTTTCGTTTCACCGGGAATATGGGAAGAACAATGTTTCACGGCTCGTACGAATGATGGCGAATGATGGCAAATGAAAGAAAAACCGACACGTGAATATGCACATTCCGCTTTTGCGTCTGCTTGGGCCGAGAGCGCCTGCCTATTGGCCTTGGTTGCATTATGCATGAGCCTGAGCGTCCTGAGCGTCATATGTAACTACCAGCCCTAGGTATGTGTGTATTCTTTTCTCCCTCCCTCCCCTTCCGTCGCTTTGTACTACATACATACTCTAATTAGGTGACTCCGCGCGCCGTCCATGTCGCCCTCCTTCAACACCACCTTCGCGCTCCAACCGAAACTCTGGTCTACCGGTTCGCACAGATTGTATCACATAGGGATACATCTCAGGCCTGCCACACGACTTGCCGAAGCTTGCCCCGCAGATCCGGGTCAAACAAGGCGTCAAGCGCACTGAGGATGAGAGAAGAGCCGCCGCAGTGGTTGACCTGCTCATGCGTGGCGCTGTCGCTACCTTCATCCTCAGCTCTCTCCACCAGGTGACGCCGTGGACCGTGACCGAGCTTCACCCCCGGCTTCGTACCAGCGCAGTTGTCCTCCGCGCGGCCGCCGCGCACGAGGCAGATTTCCTTTTTTCGACACTTGGTACCGCAATACTTGGGCTCGGTGCCCGTGACCTTGTTCTTCCAGTACAACTGAAAGAGCTTGGGGTATATCTCCCACAGCTCGGTCAGCTTGTGCCAGCGCTCGGCCGAGATGGGCACTCTGGTCATTTCCGTGCCGGGCTCGGGCTTGAAGGCGTCGGGGAAGATCGACTTGATGCTGTAGAGACTCTTCCACTTCGGCTCAACCTGGTACCCCACGCCGCTCATGTCGGTAATGTAGGTCGTCGCATCCAGCACGTTGTGGCTCACCTTGCCGACCTCGTACACCCTGAAGGCGGGATTTCCGTTGGACGGGGTGATGGACGGTGCGATGAAGGATATGACCGACGCGTTTCCTGCGGTCTGCTGCTGGCCATCCTTGTAGGAGATTTGATACTGGTCCAGGTGCGTGTGGCCAAAGAACATGGCCGAAATCGTGTGGCTGAAGCGCGACGTGATTTGGTTGAACATGTTGGAGCTGTGTTGGATGACGTCTACATCTCCCATGGGCATGTGTCCGATGATCCAGACCTTTTCGCCCATCTGCTCCGCCGCGGCTAGTTCCTGGACCAGCCATTCCAGCTGGCCGTCTGGGTCTGGGCCCATCGACTCCATGTACAGCCAGAGATTCAGGTAATAGTACAGATTGGTGTTGATGCCAATGACGCGGATTCCTCTCTCTGTGTCCCGATATGAGTAGCGTCCGCGAAAGTGATCGCTTTCGACTTGGCCGACCTGCGTGCCCTGCCAGAGCGAGGAGAGCAAGCCGTAGAGCCATTTTATGTCAAACATTTTACTGGTCTCGCCGGCTGTCGGGAACGAGTTGGTGGGTGAGGAATCGTGGTTGCCGACGGCTGGGTAGAAGTGCGGGAAGATATTTTTCATTCTGTCATATGCTTCAGAGACTAGGGGATAACAAAGTTGTTAGCTTCACTTGAACAATCTAGTTGACCAGTTCTTGTTGTCTGCCTTTCTCCTGTTTGTTTCTTTCAAGTTTCATCTTCTATCCTCTGACTGCAAAAGAGAAAGACAGGAAGAACACTCACGAGTCTTTGAGTTGGTCTCTGGCGATGTATGCCAGACTTCTCGATCCACGATATCCCCAGTGAAGATGGTGTAGTTCGCATCGCCGGCCAGCTCTTGGGTTGCGCGGTACATACTCTCCTCCAGGCCGTACGAAGTGTCACATTTCTTTGGAAATCCAAACGGACCGGATGGGGACTTTGTATGATCGGACACATTTCTAATTTTCAGAAAAGTAAAACATTCGTCAGCCATCCATATCGCTCTCATGTTGTCAAGTTGCTGCAAGACAGCATACACAAGGGGGGAGAGCCTACCTGCAGCATAAAAAGGGATTGCTGCAATCACCAATCGCACCAATCTTATAGAGAGGATCAATGTGAAGGTCGGAGAAGTGAATCACCTTGTACGAGCCTTCACCGTCACTCGATTTGGGCTTGGGGAGCTCCTCTGGTGGTGGCGGCAGGTCCATTTTACTCTCTACGGTAGCCGCTTCGCACACTTGGAGGAAGTTATTGCAGAGTAACGTCGCCGCGGTCGATTTTTCCACGTCTTGGATGCTGCGGAGGACCTCGGCCAAGAGAGGGCCGTGTTGTGCTACGCCTTCCACGCATACATTTTTGAGTGCATGCTATTATTTAGAAACATGGTTGTCAGTAGCCAGTCAGCATTCAAGTACATCTTGCTCAAAGAAGCAGTCCATGGAACCTGGAACTTCCTCCGAGAAAAAAAACTGCTTCTCGTGCAACCGGGTGGCGTGTATCTCAATGCAAAAGTACTCACATTGAGGAGAGGCCGAATAATACTGCACAGTTCTACGCCGGATGCGACGAATGCTTCGTCGGTCCTGGAGAATTTTTTCAACTTCTTTATAAGGGACTGCACTACGTGTCAGCGGCGTGTGTGTCAGGAAAGAGGCGAAAGGGGCTGGCTGGGTCTTGTGCGAATTGAAGCACAGTTCAGAATCTCACCTGGCAATGGTAGCAGGATAATCTCTCGGGGCTCATCGGAAAGCTGCTCACAAACAGAGCAAGCTCGTTGATGACATCTGGAGACGATTCCTTAAGGCGAGCCTTTGCATCTTCCAGCGCTTTCGCATCTTTCTCCGGAGACGCTATGGCCGTGAGAGCGAAGCCCAATGAGAGCAACACCCTGAAGAGCAGCATGATTGCGCTATCTTGTTACTTTTGCGGAACGATTAATACTCGAGTAGTGAAAACCTCTCTTTCATACCATTCAAAGAGGGAAAAGGGATGTGTAGGCATGTGGGTTGGGTTGGTGGGAGGTGGTGCTTCATGAAGAAATGACATTGTTTATACTTGCTTGACTAATGGGACTTTCTGTGAGAAAGAGACACGTAACGCGAAAGAAATAACAAATAACAAATAACAAATAACAAACAACAAACAACAAACAACAAACAACAACAATCATGTGACCGCTTAACTGTTTTAGTAGATTTATACTTTCGGTCCGCCCGAGCCACCATGGTGGTTTTGAACGAACCAGCAGTGAACACGCTTGGCGTGCCTGAGCTACTCAGTTAGACACCACGTCACCCCAAGAATGTGATGGAATGAAACTAGATGCAGATGGCTGCCAGAGAATTTAGAGGAACTGGGCCACCCTATTTTAACTAATCATGCCGTGGTAGCTTAGGTATCTTTGTTGCTATGGTGGAGGGGCGGGTAGGACCACATTCTTCCGAGATGTCCATTCGTCAGCACCATCCATCTCAGCGAGAATAACGTACAATGTGCACTGAGGTTGTCGAGTTCCTGGGACTGAAGTTGCAGAGGCTGTCGGAGAAACACGAGATGGCGCGTCGAGCGACGAGATGCGACAAATTGCAACTTACAACAGTGATCACGAATTCATGATTCAAGCCTACGGACAATTTGAACGCCTCAATTCACGCTAAACCAAGATGAGAAAGAATTCTTGAGCTTTGAATCTAGGCATGTATGTACAGGTATGTACTGCAATCTACTACCGCCTTCCACGGACCACCACCCATCTCGAGACTTCAGTCTTCAAGTGGACTAGGTATAGTGCATGGCCTCGTCATCGAAGCAACTCCGCACGACACCCCCAAGCGCGCATCTGTCTTCCTTCAACAATCACACCTCGACGACACATACTCCCGCGCGTACTCCTGAAGTGAAACACCCGAAGCATGATCCCCAACCGCAAGGAACAACTGCCCCTCAAACGGATCCAGGTACAAGTCATTTTGCACATCGTCCTCCCCATTGCCAAGAACCCGTAGAAGCACAAGTCTCGCCTCCTTGAGCTGCAACTCCTCCGGGCTCGGTCGCGTAAACTCCTTCCGCTGGGCGGTAAAATTCAGCACAACGAGAATCTTGTCCCTTGCCGGCGCAAGCTCCTTGACAAACACGAACAAGTCTGGATCCGCCGGCCGGAGGTCACGGAAATCGCCGTACACGAGCAAATCGCGGTGCTGCTTTCTGAACCGAATCATGGCACGCCAGAACCCAAGCACAGAAGTCGGGTCCTCGAGCTGCAAGGCCACGTTGATCTGGTCTGCTAGCGGATGCGGCTTCATCCAGGGCTCCTGGACCTCCTGGCCTCGTTTCTCAGCGGCCTCGGAAAAGCCGCCGTGCTTGGCTTGGCCGTTCCACGCCATGGGGATGCGGGAATGGTCGCGCGCCAGGTGCGCTAGCGCTGTGAAACCCTTGTCGAGTTCCTGTTTGTTGTCTGCGCCATGGAGCTCCTTAAGCATATTCATAAAGAGAATGCTGTCCAGGTCACGGTAGTTCTCTAGGGGGTACAGCTCCTTGGGTGCATTGACGCAGCCAATTTCCTGGCCTTGATACACGTACTGCGTTCCGGAGAGGCATCCCTGCATGAGGGCGAGCATTTTGGCGCTTTTGACGCGCAGCTCGGGCGAGTCGTCGGCGAAGCGGCTTACTGAGCGGGCTTGGTCGTGGTTTTCCAGGAAGACGGTGGTCCAGCCGTCGGTGTTGAAGATGACGGCCTGCATCCGGGAAATGGCCGCCTTGACCTCGGGCAGGGTGAAGTTTTTAAGGCCCGTTTCGTACTTGTGCGTCTTGCCGAAGCCGCAGTCGACGACGTCGAACTGGAAGACCATGTCGAGTTGCTTGGCTTGGGCGCTTACGTATTTGAGTACTTTGGCCGTGTCGGGCGTAAAGGGCAGCTCGCCAACTGAGATGGCGCCGTATTTGGATAGGATTTGGTTCATCTCGCCGAGAAACTCGTGCATTCGGGGTCCATTCGTGTACACAGTGCCACCCGGCTGGAAGGAAGCCTTGGGATCAGTGATGGGTGCGTCAGGCAGTCCAACTGGTTTGCTGTACATGTTGACCGTGTCGATGCGGAAGCCGTCCACGCCGCGCTGGAGCCAAAACTCCATGGCTGAGGCGTAGAGCGCCTTGCGTGCTTCTTCGTTGTCAAAGTTCATGTCGGGCTGTTCGACGGCGAACAGGTGAAGATAGTACTCTTCCGTTCGCTCATCCCACTCCCAGACGCTGCCGCCGCCGAAATTGGATCGCCAGTTGTTGGGCGGCAGTCTTTCCCCGGTGAAAGAATACTTGGCCGGTCGCCAGATGTACCAATCTCTCTTGGGGTTGTCCTTACTGGAACGCGACTCCTTGAACCAGGCGTGTTGATCTGAGGTGTGGTTGATGACGAGGTCGAGCATGATGCGCATTCCGCGTGCATGAGTCTCCTTGATCAACACTTCCATGTCCCGGACGGTGCCATAAGGTCTGTAAACATCCTCATAGTTGGAAATGTCGTAGCCCATGTCGATTTGGGGGCTGTCGTACATGGGACAGATCCAAACGACATTGATGCCCAAAGAGGCCAGGTGGTCCAGCTTGGATGTGATACCCGGCAAGTCGCCGATTCCATCGCCATTGGAGTCACAGAACGAGGCTGGGTAGATCTGATAAATCACAGCCTCTTTCCACCACTTTTTGTCTCGAGAAGGGACAGTCATGATGAACGCGTAGGGCGGGCAAGCGGAGTGCGTTTCGAACGTGCCTCTTTTTTTGTTCCGACGGAAACGAAGTGCTGCCAGCTGGGAAACTTTCTCCTAAACAATGAGAGATGAAGAATTGATAGACGAGCAAAGTAAGAGAGAAGGAAGGGCAAGGCCACCTGTACTAGGCACACGAGGATACCTTTGTTAAGGTGAGATCACGAATTTTGTTAGGTAACTTCTATACTCGTGGTGAGAACTTTGGCAGTTCCAGAGTGGATTAGGAACTGTGTACGAGGTAAACCAATAGTCGAACCGTTGAGCGATAGATCATTGCCTTAAAGGCTTATCAGGATCCATTCGGACGTATCAGCTTCATGATCGTCGTTACTGCGTGACTAGGTATGTACTCGTTGTTGAGACGACTGAACTGATGACTCGCGTAGTGCCATTTCCATCCAGCCTGAAGAGTGACGATCCAAGAAGGGGTTTCACGCATCACAGCCGTTTTGACCGGGAACAGCTTGAGTTCTCCATACCTACTCGGAGTACTAACTCCGTTCAAACGACAGAATCTGGGGAAGAGGGGGTACCACGGCTTTTCCCCGCACGACGAGTTAGGCTCCGTGTGCGGAACTCCAAGGAAGCCATCGTCGGGCCGACCGGCGACACGGAATGCGGGGAACGTGGGAACTACATATCCCCAAATCAAGTGGAAGCTGTCTGTCTGTTTTAGGCTCTGCGACTTGTGAGATCATTATGCATTGTCGAGTCCGGAAAGAGACGAGATGGTCACGAGACAATGGTCGAGAAAGATGGTCACGAGGAGGTGAAAACGCACAAGCTGATACATACCTCTTAGGTACATACATATGTAATTCGTAAAACACAATTTCGTGCGCACGGGGGTTGCGGGCCGTCGGCTTGGGCGCGAGCCAGGGCCCAGGATTGGAAAGCCGAGCCGAAATTGGGAGATTGCTTTCGGCGGGGTATAATTTTCATTGGTTCTTAATCGGCCCGACGAGAAACGCCCGATCTTCATTGGACCGTTTGCAGCGTCTTCCCTCTTTTGAAGAAAACTCGACTCGCTGACGATGTGGCCATCTGCAAACCATCCAACACCACCATTCCCAGACTCCCCAGACTCTTCCCCAGACGCCGCACGCTCGGGGCGAGCTCTAATACAGGATGCGACTCGTCGGCACACCCTCCATCGGATGAACTTGTACCTAGTACTCCATAAGCAGCCGCACGGCGGCGGCGGCACGGGCAAACATCAGCACAAACGACTTCAGTCTCAAGTTTCGACTGACGGCAAGCCACATGAGCCCTGTGTGAACAAATTCTCGCCAGAGCATCCGGAAGAACCATCTAGTGATGAACCTGGTACTCCGTACTGGCCGCTGCTTTCTCTCTTGGTCACACACATTCTCGTGCCGCAATTCCACGTCGAAGTCTACTCTCGGCTCTCGGAACCCAAATCTGCACCTGTGACGAGTCTTCCGGAGGCAACGTCTTCGATAGACCAGATGGAGATGATTTCCGCTTCTTGTCTCAATGAGTGAGAGGATGCATGCGTTGTCATCAAAACAGCACAGGCATGGCGTCGATTGCCCACGCCGCACAGCGAACAAAAACGCGTGTCAGTGACAAACCCCTGCAAGAACAGGGTGCTTTCCCTTGGCCACAGTTGCACCTAATCAAACCCCGAGGAACACACAAGATGAAGAGTCGAAGACTGACATGGGTGGCCCATTCATTGCTGCTGATGCAACCAGACACAATTGCTTGTGGCTTCTCGCTTCGTTCCGAGTCCCGACTCATCGAAGCCCGAGTTGACCCCATTCGGACTCGGCGAAGCCTCAACCCTTTCATGAGATCGATTGTGACAACGCCAAAGAATCTAGTCGGTCCGACACGTCACGGGGTTCACGGCGTATCATCCGGACTTGACATCATTTCTATTGGGGGGATGAGACATCAAGCCACGGTGAGCCATCTGGCAGACTGCTTGCAAGTTGCAACTGCAACGGCTCCTGCATTGGCTCTTTGGAAGAATGGCCCACTGAAAAGAGCTGAAACGCCAGAAAAAAGGGAGGAAAGGGGGAGAAAACCTGGGGCTCCTGGTCCTTGGCTGCAACTCAAGCCCTGACCCAAGTACCATCCCGGTTCTCGGATGGAGCCTTGGCGCCGGCTTCTGCTTGTTCCTCCCGGATTTCCATTCAGGTCTTAGCCAAGAATTAGACATGCTTCGGTAGGCCTTCTCGAACAGACGCAGTCGAGATCACGCGCATTGGTCGCACACGGCATCCTCGCGACAGATTTGCCTGTTTCGTGAAACATTCACCAAGAACTGACGATGATGGCGAAGGGGCCATTGGCCAATTGCCAATGTGGAGACGCGCTCCAACGCACTGACTCGGACGATCAGGTATTTGTATTTTTGTGCATACATACATACCACTGTATGCATTACTAACAAACGCCCGTCCACCAATCTCGAGACGCGGATGGAATTGTTCATGGTTTAGCTCGACGAAAAGATGCAATGGACGGCAACGCATAGGTTGAATTCGCAGTCGAGTGGCTTGCAAATGTTGCAAAGCCATGCCGCCAAATGGCGTGTTCGCAATCGCGATTCGCAACAGGTGTCAAGTAGCGGCTTTGCGCAGCCGTCGCCGCTGCTTCCCGTCCGTCGTCTTGTCGTCAAGCTTCGTTGCAAAAACCCTGGGACGTGAGGCGTGCCGCGTGACAAGCCAAGGCGCAAAGGCGCCGTCTCCACACCATCGTCTCCACATCTCGTCTCACGCGTTGGTAAGATGCGCGCAAGCATGCCTAATTATGGGGTAAATTGGTGGCTAGAGCATTGGCTGGGGGCTACATGGTTTTTTTTCTTTCGCTAGTGGGAACAAGCAGCTTCTCGGCCGCTGTTCAAGTTGCTTCTGTACAATGCCAGATCCGGTCACCTGCTGTTTGACGAACTTGGCTTTTCCATCCCTTCACAGCTCGTCGACTATAAAGACTACCCGACCCGTCTCCGATCGAACAAGATGGCACATATCGCCCATTGGCACTGGGCATCATAACTACTTTCACTACGGAGCACCGCCTCCTTTGTCGTCTAGGGTCGCAATTCCGGAACTGTGTCCGCTTGATCCGAGCCTCTTCTTGACCTTTCAAAATCCCCGACCTTGTCCAGCAACATCCGGAGACATCTACAAAGGTGTGAATGCTGTGGCTAAGATCGAAACAGAGGGGCGATTTCGAAAATCAAAGGAAACAACAAAGCAACAGCAAAATGTCGTTGGCCAACCCTCGCCGGATCTCTGTCGACTGTGGCAACATGGACTCGAATCTCGCTCAAGAGGCCGCGGCTGCCACCCAGGCCGAGCACACCATGGGCCTTGTCAAGTCCTTCAAACTCTACAAGAAGGCCTGTCTTTGGTCCATCTTCCTTTCGACATGCCTTGTCATGGAGGGATTCGACTTGGTTCTCTTGAGCACCCTTTTCGCGTATCCTCCCTTCCAGAAAAAATTCGGTGTTCAGCAGCCTGATGGCAGCTACGAGCTCACGGCTGCTTGGCAATCCGGCTTGAATAACGCGACACTTGCCGGCCAGATCTCGGGTCTCTTCGTGGTCGGATACATTGCCGATCGGTTCGGGTATCGCAAGACGCTCATTGGCGCCCTGACTGGCTGCATAGGCTTCATTTTCATTCCCTTTTTCGCCGAGAGTCTCCCGCAATTGCTCGCCGGGCAGATCCTTCTTGGTTTGCCTTGGGGCGTTTTCCAGACTCTGACGACCACATACGCCTCTGAAGTTTGTCCCACACACCTCCGAGCCTACCTTACCACCTATGTCAACCTCTGCTGGGTCATGGGCCAGCTCATTGCTTCTGGCGTCTCGCGAGCCATGTTGACGCGCACCGACCAGTGGGGCTACAAGATTCCGTTTGCTCTGCAGTGGACATGGCCCGTTCCGCTCATCATCGGCATCTACCTTGCTCCCGAGTCCCCCTGGTGGCTTGTCCGCCGTGGCCGCATCGAAGACGCCAAGAAGTCTCTGGAACGCTTGACGACGCGTAACACTGGTTCTGACTTCCGACCGGACGAGACCATATCCATGATGGTGCACACGAACGAGCTCGAAAAGGAGCTTACCGCGGGTACCTCGTACCGAGATCTTTTCCGGGGGAGTGTCAACACCCGCCGGACGGAAATCGTGTGCATGGCTTGGATGATTCAGACTATGTGTGGCGCTAGCTTCATGGGCTACTCGACCATGTTCTATCAACAAGCTGGTATGGCTGTGGAGAACTCCTTTGACATGTCACTTGCACAGTATGCTCTTGGTGCCGTTGGCACCATCTTTTCATGGTTCCTCATGGGCCGATTCGGCCGCCGAACCCTGTATCTGGGCGGTCAGACATTAATGTGCATCCTGCTCCTGACCATCGGCTGCACTGCCTTTGCTGGCCGATCCAACACGGGCGCTCAATGGGCCATTGGCTCTATGCTCCTAGTCTACACTTTCACATACGATGCTACCGTAGGACCCGTCTGCTATTCCCTCGTTTCCGAGCTAACCTCCACCCGTCTCCGAACCAAGTCCGTCGTTCTTGCGCGCAGTGCCTTCAACATTGTGGGCATCATTACCAACACCATCACTCCGCGCATGCTCAACCCGACTGCCTGGAACTGGGGCGCCAAAGCTGGCTTCTTCTGGGCCGGCACCTGCTTCCTGTGTGCGGTGTGGACCTACCTCCGCCTGCCGGAACCCAAGGGCCGCACCTACGGCGAGCTCGATATCTTGTTCGAGCACAAGATCAGCGCTCGCAAGTTCCAGACCACAGCCGTGGATCGCCTCGGTGCACAGTCCGACCATGCTTCTGAGAAGGAGAAGTTTAATGAGCACGTCATGGTCGAGCGAGTCGGCAGAAAATGACCCAATGCTCTGTGTACTATACTGTAACTTTGTTGGGGAGGGCCCAGGGGTTGAAGCTGGCGTTGCGTTGAAACCTGGGACGGCATTTGCTCCCCAAAGGATCACAGGGCGTTTTTTTTTTCCTGTTAGGTATGCAAGATGACATGCTGTGATGTACATATTTGAGCTTGTGAATTTCTGGTCTTTTTAAAGCGTTTTTCTTTTTATGTATTATTTACTAACAGCAAGCGATATGTCTCTTCTTGATTTATGGGCCACAACAAAGTTTTTGGTGGGGTTTGAACTTTGGATTTTGGGGTCGGAGGAAACATGCCGATTGGCAAAGGAATTCTTGGGGTTCGGTACATAGCGGGCGTCAGTCAATTGATTGTTGAATTTCAAGAATGGGTGCCTCGCGTGGCGTGCGATTGTCTGATCTGGTGTGGGTTTGAGCGTGGTAACGACGTGTTTGGGTGTGACTGTGGCGCCGATGGGTAGGCTTCTTTCTCCGCGTTGGGGAGTGATGGAAGTAAATATGAGAGGTCGACGGACCGGAAAAAGGTGGAAACCCGGACAAAGGTCAAACGGGTGTCCAGACAGACGAAGAATCGGATCCCAGTTCACTGAGAAAGAATAAGAGAAGAACTGCTGGTAGATCTGACACGATCCGCCAGAAAAAAAAAAGAGAAGATCGAATCAGACTCAATTCACTATCCGCACAACAGGAACTAAGTCCTAAAGCATGACCAAAAACCAACTACCTCCCCTCTTTCCCTCTCTATCCCCAATGGGCTCCCTACACTATTTTATCCAATTGCCCAAACTGGCCTCCGATGTGTTGAACTTCGGATGTCTTAAGCGATCTCTCCAGATGCCTAGGAAACCAACAGAACGGAATGCAACCGAAGAACAGCAAGAGAAACATGTAAATCCAGACTGACATGACAACTCCACAGAAAGCGTTTCTTGATCACAGAAGGTGTCTCAACAAGCAGCAACAACATCTCACAACAAAAATGTGAGAGAGCGATGACAAATAACATATGTAGCTGCGACTTGATAGGGCAGCTGACTGAAAGCGGAGCAAGGGCCGACAGTTCTGGCACGGCGCTTTCCGATGGATGGGTCCCCTACATCTGGGGTTGCGTCCGGGAGTGTTGTACGGAGTAGGTATGTACTCCCGTATGTGGTGTTGCGTTACAGCATGGGAACTATTCCATCATGACTCATGAGGATGTTGAAGTAGCGTTTCATTGAACATTCCACATGCGGATCCAGTCTGGGGGACAAAGGCTCTTGTGACTCTTGAGTCTGTACGGAGTACATACTCCTTATTTATTCGTACGAATAAATCAGGACATTACCCACTCAATGCTCCAAGCGGGAAGTTTGACCCAGAAGCGCGTCCAAAATCACAATCTGTTCCAAAATTGCCCCAACTCCCCTTTTGTCATTCACTAACTTCCTTCATACAAACGGCGCGACTCACGAACTAACCACCCAGTAAAAAACCGAATACATACGGAGACAATAACAACCATGACAAAAGAGACCACCCAATGAAAGACAATAATGGGAAAGAAAAAGAGAGACGCCCCGAGAAAAAAAAAAAAAAAAAAAAAAAGCTTGCTATGTAATATCAAACACCATGCCACGGCCCACGACCATTCACATGTCTCACATAACACGTTACATTGCCCCTCCGCGTCTCCGCGCCCGCACCCACATCTCCGACTGCAGAAATACTCCGCAATTGATCGACTTCCACGGCCTCGTTGGATCCACGACCGAAAAATCAAACCGTCTCAAAAGCTGAAGAAGGTATTAGCACGGGGTAATTTATCACATCCACATCAACCTCCCGTTCTTCCGAAATGCCCTCCAAGAAAAAAAAAAAA
>SRPN01000516.1:0-12587 GCA_018360045.1 Claviceps capensis | reverse complement strand
TTAAAAAAAAAAGAGAGAGACAAAAGACAGTCTTGTTTTTTTTTTTTTACTTCCACCTTTTCTCTTGAAAGAAAAAGCTAACGTTGGTCTTACTTACAGAAAGTACACAGTCCCGCCGGCTGGGCCCACCGACATTTACAAACCCAGAGCCCGTCAGCATGCCTATTGACGGGCATTTTGAGCCACGATGGCAGTGTTTCTGCGACATTAGGTCTGTTGGAAAGTTTCCTCGTCTGGGCTACGGCATGTCGACTACGCAGCCGGCACCATGGTTTCAGTCAAAGAAGGTATGTTCTTTTGATTTTCTGTCAAAAGAAGCTAAAAGTGTTGTGCTTTGTGCTACTCGTTGCTCCTTTGGCGAAGAAGCCCCCTTTCTCCCCCGGTTGTGTATGTGTGTATACGTACATTTGTGAGTTGAAACGTACTTGTCTAACCAGATTTGCCCTCAGAACGCCAAGCAATTCGCTGCCAAGCAAGCACTGGATTTCCTCTCACTGACCCCGTCAACGGTGCACTCTGGCCCCTCGCTGCTCGACAAGAGACCATGGCCAACGACGCCGCATGAGAAGGTCAGTCGCCCTAAATGGGAGCCTGCGCCCATGGGTAGTCTGGCACCTCCAAGCAGTCTGGCATCTACAAGCAGCAGTCTGGCACCTACGCCCTCGGCCATGCCATCTTCCGTCCCGTCCCTGACAACATCCGCTCCTTCTATCCCTCTCCCTCCTCCCACCGCGAGCACCCTCTCCGCCCCGGACGCCAACTCCGCGTCGTCCAAGAACCAAACCGTCTTCGAGCAAGTCGCCACCCTGGCAGGTCGGATGGGCATCGACAGCCCGAGCTACAAGATTGAACCGGATCCTGCCGGCGGGGATACCTTCTGCGGACGACCCATCTTCAGAAACGGTGGGCGCGTTCCGTTGGAGTTGGGAATGGTAAAGGGCGCGGAGAGCCCGTCCCAGGCGAAGATGCGGGTTGCAGAGGAGGTGCTCACTTGGCTGGATGAGGAAATGCAGAGGAGGCAGGCGGTGTTCCAGAATATATGGAGTAAGGCGTCTGAGTAGGACTGGTTTGCTGATTTGGTGGGGGTGATATGGGAGGATATGGTGAAAAGTTGGCAGAAATGTGACAGGATATCGACGGAGAACTGTTGACGGAGACATGTTGACGGAGACGTGTTGAGTGGGAGATGGGTGCTTACAGCATGGTGACGGATGACAACAAGATGATGCTATGATGGAGGTGTTGGACTGATTGACGATGCATGGCTGCCACAATATATCATGAATTTTGAGCTTTTGGCTAATGTTTTCTTCCTTTCCACTGCGTCCTCTTCATTCAGGGAGGGCAGTTACTTGCCATTCTTTTCCAAGATGGCACGGTGTTGTTTTACTCATTGGCCATAGCTATTGTCAGCCAAAATGTCTCTATACAATACACACCATGTGATGTTGGATGCTGTCCCAAATCGACGGCCACGAACCCGTCTTCCTTATCCCAAATTCACATTGCTAACCAACTCCTCGACGCCCGAACGAGTCGTCCAAAATTGCGCTCCACGAGCGGCTTTCCTTTCCTCTTGACCATCCACATCAACCAGCAGACGGAAGATGCCCGCCTCGGCCACGACCACATCCTCCCTGTTTCCCCCTCCGCCCACCATTGGCCTTGCCCATCGGCACCGCCATCTTCAACCCAGCCGGCAAATCCGCCTTCTTGACCCCCTCCTCCCACAGCACGCCCACCCCCTCCGCCCTCCCCCTCACACTCTTAAAAAACCGGGCATCCAAAACGCCTCCCTCCCCACCATCCGTCAAAATCACCCCGTTCTGACTCCTCCACCATGCGATCCCCTCCCCAAGGCTCCTCTCCAGGTCAATCTCAATCAGCAGCTCCGCATCCTTCCTCATACCGCTCAAGGCGCCCTCCTCAAGCGTCTTATCCGAGCAGTGAATATGTCCCCTGTTCATGGGCTTGAGGCCCCCCGAAGTGAGAATCGCGTCCCAAAACGCAAAGTACGTCCCGTGGATGACGCGCGCGGGAAAATCGGCGTCGCCTACATTGATGGGCGTGAACATGGCGGCCGGGTCTACCGCGAGAGAGTGGCCCTGGTTCGCGCGGATGAGGTAATCCCGCGGCGAGGAGGAGTCTTCTGAGACGGGGGATTTGGGTTTCAGAGCGAAGCGTTGCTTGGCGTTGGTTTCTACGATGGATTTGATCTCGGTGAGGGAGACGTTGAGGGAGTTTAGGGGGCCCCATTGTAGCTGGGGCGGGTTAGCTGGAAGTATACGGTCAAGTTGGCTCGCGCAAGAATCGTTACTGGGGGGGGGGGGGGGGGGACAAGGCGCAAGGGAATAATACAAAGAGGAACATGATGATGATGATGATGATATCAAGTATGTCGTGATTCTCGAGAAGACAGCGGATGTGCAACCCAAGTAAACATGGGGAAGGGCGCAATGAACAACCAGAGGGGGCATAGAGGAAAGCGCAGTAAAAAGACTAAAATTTGCAAAGCCACAACACCAGTATACAGCCAAAAAGACAAGGGGGAACGTAAGAAATTCTCAACTCACCACTTGGTCTAATCGCGCAAACCCCTCCTCATCAAGATCTATCCCCGCCTTCTGCGCCTGATGTCTCAACAACCGCGACAGTGCTTTCGAAATCTGAACTTCCCTACCCTCCCTTCTCCCGCCTCCGCCCCTCCTGCCTGACCGAGCAGCTCCCCTTGGCTGAGGTGCGGAGGTGTCTTCTGTCCCCAGATCGCTAGTTTGCGCTAGCGGAATCACATCCGGGGCTGTGTTGGCCATGGTGAGCCTGTGATAATTACGTTTACGGTGGTGGGCGAGGGGGCCTGTCGGGGACGTGGCGCGCGGTAGATAAGAGTGCGCGGGGAGAGTGTAGAAGAGGCGTGGGAGGGCCTGGATGGAGGGGCCTCGAAGGAGATAAGCTGTGAAGGAGATCTTAGAGGGTAGCAGATGAGAAATTGTTCTCATGTGGGAGGTTGGTGCGAATATAAAGGAAGGTTGGTTCGGAGTTGCTTTGAGAGGAGATGGGGGTTGGTTGATGGTAGAATTAAGTAAGCTAGAGCTGTGTGTGAGGGCGGACACAGTTTCGGCTGCCCGATCGCACGGTATGTGGTCTGCTGGATTGGCGTGGTGTCGCACAGTGGATTGGGCACGGGATGCTCTGCGACCCACTGTGGGATAGAACTCTCACTGATGAAAAGGGACGGACGTACGGGACAAGACATCGTTGGATACTGGATGAGGGTTTTCTGTTTGAAATATCCCCAAGCTCTCATGATTGATACTGTATCATCGCATCTCTAATCGCCCTTGCTTTTGTTTCCGTGACGTTCGTCGTCTTGTTGTTGGAGGGGTATTGTGAGTCGTGGGACTCGTGGCATTCTCCAGGCCCAATGCAAGACAAGCTTCACGAGCGCGTCACTAAAATCGCTAGGGAAGTCAAGTAATTAGGTAGGTATGTACCAGTGAAACTCCGGTGAGATACCAGTGAAGTCCCAGTGAAGTGGAAATAGCAAAGTGTATAACCACACATTTCATCACCTCATCAACACAGTCCCCAGTCATGATGACAGTATGAGTATTTAAGCAGTAGCAGTCTGCCAAACAACCATATTCAATAACCTACTTCCTACTAAATATTCTCCGTCCCCTCACAAACAATGTGTAGGTAGTCAAATGAAAAAATGGACCTCGAAACCCTCCCCGCCCGGTTTATACAGAATGAGAAAGAAAAAGTAAAAGCCCCGCAATCATTTTCATCAAACCACACAAAAAGAGAAGAATACACACCCAAAAGCCGCACGCCCAAGAAGAGAGCGAGAGAGAGAAAAGGAAAAAAAGAAAAAAAAAAGAAAAAAAAGAAGAGGCCAGCCAATGCACCAGCTTGCCATGTTCATCACATCATCAAAGCTATGTATCAACAAAAGAGACAGGAGACAAGAGATACTTCCTGTGCGAGGACCTCTAAAACAAGATTTAGACAAAGAAGCGCAAGACAGTATTCCTGCATGGTACCGCCCGACAAGAATTCGTGCATTGTCGGCGTGACTGTTGATTAATTACTTTGGGGATTTTGGGAAGTATTGGTTGTTTGTGGGCTTTCCGGGTGTTCATTGGTGAGCCGCCTCATCGGTACGCTCCAGTTGGTGTCCCAGAATTCGTAGCAATGAAGCCCTCTCGATTTCGACGCGTAGTCAGACTACTAGCCCTAGCATGCGCAATTCCTTTGCTCAACGGAGGCCCTTGCCTCTGCGACGCATCTCCTGCAGCGCCCTCGTGCATGGGTTCCTGCTCCACCGGCTGCCTTTCGTGCCGCCGCGAGGGGAACACGCCATTTGATCCGGGCGAGCCGCCCGAACGAGACGAGTGCAGATTCGTGGAGAGAAAGCGGCGACGGGGTTGCGCTGGTGAAATGGGTGAGGAAGTACCAAAAGACGCAGACTGGGCTGCTTCCGAGGGGTATTCTCGTCCCTGCTGGCCCCTCAACATGTTCACATCGGTGCCCGCCCGAGATGGAGGTCGAAATTTATCCTCGTGAGGGGCGTTCTCGCCTACAGTGCCGCGACGGTTCCTGCCCATGCCAGCAGATTGGCGGTTCTCGTCGGCTTCTTCAGTTCCTGCGCGGCGGCTTCGTAGCACGGAGGCCGTGCGCTCGAATTCCGGTTCTTCTGTACCAGCTCTTCTGGTGCGGGCAATCATGAGCGAAGATCGCCTTGATACATTGGCGTCGACGGGGGTATTTGGTGTCGAGCCGTTAGTCCTCAATGCGGGTAAAGCCGAGCTATTTAGCATCAGGCTTCGGCGCTCTTCAAACTTGGACATTGCCCTGGGGCTGCTCGAAATCGGGGGCAGTTGATCCACAACACTCGTTCGCCTAGTGACCGGTAGAAGACTGCTTGAATATGACTTCGGTAGGGCACCGGGAGTGGCCGGAACGTCGTGCTGGGCCACGACGGGCGAAGTTCTTGCGGTGGCTAGCTGCTGCGCTGTCTCATCCCCGAGAGCTACGCATAGCTCTGTGAGGCTTCGACAGACGGAGTCGGCTTTCCTGCGCAGTTGACGGTCAGTGACAGCTCCGCCTCCTCCAGCCCCGACGACACTCGCTGCTCCAGAAGATACGGGACCTGGCTGGCCCGGTCCGCCCATCATGGACGAAAGTGTCATAGCATCGTGAGCCGCCGCCTCCAATGCTTGATAGACCTCTGAGCTCAGGAACGGTTTTGACTTGGTAAGAGCCGAATGCAGGATCGGGTATGCCTCTTTTTGTGGACCCGTCGTGCTCGACACGTCTGCTGCCCGTCCGAGGCCTTGTCTCTTGGGCGACAAAGACATGGTCGTAACTGTTGTCGCTGTGGCCGGGCGCTCCTCCGAGTGTCTGGTAACCGCGGCCCCGGATGTAGATGGGAGCTTGCCCGTCAGCTCAAGCCTCTGAATTCTCGACTTGAGGTCATCCAATTCATCCCAAACGGTAGACGGCGCCGTGGTTGATTGAGGGGACTCGGTTCCCTCCAAGCCTTGGACCGGTGATGAGCCATAGTGTCGGCTGTGATTCAGGCCAGAAGATTTGTGTGCAGAATTTCGTCCACCCACAGTCGTGTTGCTCTCTGCTAAAGATGCGCGCCTGTGCGCATATACACTTCCTTCATGGCCATTCTCGTACCCGACGGCGGATTTTGCCGAAAAAGATGGGCGCAGGGTTGGGCCGCTGGAGCGCGATGGCACAAACTCGTCCCCAGGATGGACAGTAGCGGCCTTTTCCCGGTTCGTTGTGGAGCGGAATGTGGTGGCTCGGGATAGCTCGCTTGTCTGATCTTGCTCGAAATACTTGGTTCGAGGCTTGCCTTCTTGGTCAGATAGCCGCCGGCGAGCTCTTGAAGGCGACTTCGGTTCGTGATAAGACGTCATGACATTGGACAAGGGACGTCTAAGAGAAGTTCTTCTTAGATAGGACTATGACGGAGATGTTAGCGGTTTACGGCAATAATGATGCGCAGGTTCGTGCTTACAATCGAAGTCAGAGTGTCATCATCCACCTCTTCGTTGCTGGGGCGAGAGACTGGCTCTTCGCGAGCAATTCGCATGAAAACATCGCCAGTGTCTTCTTGCTGATCAGCGTCACGGTGAGCCTTGTGATAGGAAGAGGAAGAGACCGCTTGAGCGTATCTGCCTTCCAAGACTGATGGTGACTGGTCCGAGGCCGGGGAATATGCAAATGATTCCCGCCCATTGTAGGGGCGAGGGATCGAGCTCATGCCTTTCATCAGGCTCTTTCGAGAGCCCGAGGGTCGAAACGAACGGGTTGGCGGCACCTGCTCTGGGGGTGATAGGCTGAAATGTACGCGTTGCCGCTTGGTTTCCGACTTGTGGGAATGGGGCGGGTCATAAGATGGTGATGATTTACCCTCATCTGGCGAGCTGCAGCCAGTTCGCTTAGGTAGAAGGGACTCTCGTTGACCACGCCTGCTGCTATCGGTAGTCGCCGATTTGAGAGCAGACTGAAGCCGAGGAGTGGACGGCTCGGCGCCTTGAACGGCCTGAAGTCGGCGAGAACTGAGTATCGGCGATGGCAAGTTCGACTTACACAAGGCAGACCCTCGACGAGTAGTCAGATACTTGCGACGAACGGGCGACTCAGGGGACGCGGGCGACGGGGGAGAAGTGGACGATGGGGGCGACGCGGGCGATTCTGGTGACGCGGGCGATGAGAGCGATGCGGACGATGGAGACGACGAGAGTGTCTGATCGACACCGACGTAGGCAGATTCGGAAGACGAGGCCCGACGTTGCTCGTGGGATGACGATTTCTCGGCAGGCGATGGCCGAGTCGCTGATCGTTGCTCAATGTGCCAATCTGATGCTCGACGACCACTTGCGGGAGACTTTGCCGGTGACGACGCGATAGAGGTGACTGCTACTGTGATACTAGCACGCGCCGCCTTGGAGCCTACGACGGCGTCGGCTTGTACGTATGCGATGTGGTCGGAGAAGGATGTGTCACGTTGCTGTCGAGACGAGGGGCGGATGAGATGCGGGTGCGGGAGACAGCTAAGAAGTCGCTGGCGGAACAACAGGTCGTGACGAGAAGGGGACGATGACGCTGTGGCAGGCCGTGTCTTCAAGTCGGCAGAGCAGGAGGCTGGCAGCTCGCAAGAAGTATGACTCTGGGCAGTCGAATTCTGCTTTGGCGAAGTGCTAGAGTCGCTAGCGCTACTTATCACGTTGTCATTGGCACCGTCACTGGGTGCAGGGACAGAGTGGGAGTTGGGAGACGGGGATGAAAGAGCTGGAACTTCTCGAAGTGCTGAATGGGAGCTCCTCGAGGGCGCAGAAGTTGAGCGAGAGAGTGGGCATGGACATGAGCCCACCCCCGGGCTCGCCTGAGCCGTTTCAGCCCTTGTCGAAGCTAATAACGTGGTTGACGGCGAGCTGGAGCTGCCAGAGCCGCTGCGGGCCCCACTCTCGCCAGCCTTGGAATTTAGGGTTGCGCCTGCCGTTGCAGCTTCGCTTGCCTCTGAGCCTAGCTGGGCTTCATTTGTGTGGCGGGAGCTGTATTTCCTCAACGCTCCGTCGGTTACGGTGCACGTGTTGTGCGGGTAGCTGGCCGAGGCCGTTGTCGTTGGCATGGTCGACGACTCAGTCATCTTGTCGACGACGCTGTGACTATGCTGTAAGCTATGTGCTGTTGACCCAAAGACGCAGGCCACCAGGTATTTGGCAGTTGCTGGTCAGCAACAAGAGAAGAGTTGCGGTCTTCACGGGAGCGAGACAAGAAGAACGGCTATTGGCCGCTAAGCGTTTTAGGGAGATGGTGAAAGCCAAAAGGCGATGTCGTAGTAGTGTGATGATAATGGTTGTGCTGAAGTTGGTCTTCTGGATATAGACGTCTGACGTATCGTGAGCGATGGATGTGCGCGTTCACAGACAAGCTATTTCCAAAAAAAAAAAAAAAGCATAACACGAATGTCTTTGACAAAAAGAGGATGGCAGCAGGAAAAGACGATTCTAATATCAAGAGCAAGCGAGACTTCATATGCACATTCGGTGCGGAAACTGACAGGCCGTGCAGACCGCACACATTCACTGTGGCCGCCAAATCCCAGCATCCAGGTCAGTTGTCACACGGGGCGTTTGAGCGGAGGCGCGTCCAGACGTAAGCAAACAAACACAAAACAAAACGCGATTCGGCAATTTCTTGAGAAGTGAATCATCGTGCTGCGATTTCTCTGCAGCTGCAGCAGCCGCGGCATCTGAAGCGGCATAGCGCCATGCAAATTGCTGTCTGGAGCTCCCACAGCGTCAAACGAGCGACGAAATGAGCGAATATGAGCCCTGACAGGCAATCGAGCTGACTGACTGTGCGGGGTTCGGCTGCTGTCGTCGCTGTTGCTGCTTATTGTTATTGTTTCATTGGGTGTTGCACAGCTACAGCTGCCGCCGCCGCTGCCGCCGCGCTGACTGCTGCTGTCGTTTTTGGCGCTGCTGCTGTTGTTGTTGTTGCTGTTATTGTCTCGTCCTGGCTCTCAGCATCTTGTGTTACTTCTCACAGTTGCACTGCACCGACACACGACTGCGCCTCGCCATGAGAATCACCGAGTCTCTGCCGTTGTCAGTCTTTTCTGCCCCTCGCCAACGCATACCAGCGGAGACACGAGACGCGAAATGTGTGCTTTCTGAGTCAGTTTATGCTCAGATGCCGGACATCTTCCTCCGTCTTTTCCCAGCAACCATCCACGCTGCGGTACATAATATTTACCTTAGACAGGGGGGGAACATGCAGGTGCTATGTTGTTCTTGGCCTTGCGCAGCATTGTAGTGGAGTCAGCCAGGAAGAAGGAAGCGCGATACATATGCTTGTTCAACGGGATGCGTGGCACCAGACGCGCTACATTGGCTGTTCTGCGCACAGGGGATCCAATAATTCGCGGCAAGTCTCAAAGCATGGCAACCTCAAGGTCCAGTTCTTCTTCCCTCACACATTTCGCATGAAGCTGCGCTCCAGTTTTGTCACTATGTAAGTCGCCCGACTGGAGACAATACGAAATACGAAGATGCAGAGAGACACGATGCGACTGTTGCTACCATGTGAGAGTTGATCGGTAGGGCACTAGGTACATATGCATGGGAGTCTTGTGCATTAAACGTTGAGAGAGACGCTCGACTTGCGCCCCAGCTTGTGAAAAAACGCGGAGATCCTCTGCGCGCTTTTTCTGCGTGTCATGGTCGTACGGAGTACAACACGCGGGTTTGATGCAGTCATGGACGCGGTGCCACCGACGTGACCAGTGAGGGCCCGATAAGCGCGTTCTGAATTCTAATGATGCGTGCCCGGCTTCAACGAAGTTGTCCTTCCTTACTCCATCATACATTCCCAGTGTGACATCGTCGTTCTCAGCGCTAATCAGCACCTTGATGCTCTGTATAGTAGCGCTTCCACGCACTTTCCGAGTTGTGCGTCTTTTACGAATACTACCTGTCCAACATGACGCAAGAGTCAGGACGCAGGAGTCAGGACAATTAGTCCATCGTGCCATCTATGCTATGTACTCGTGGGTGACCACTATGGGTAGTGGGTGCTACTTTCCGAGAACAGGGCCCCAATTTGAGAACAGAAAAACGGGTGCGAAAACCCAGGCTTTCACCAGGTCTCGTCGTCCAATATCTCCGTGTCTGGGACAATTGATCGGAAAATTATTGAAATCTAGTTTTTCATCTACTATGAATTCCTATCAATGCTCATTTTTATGAGTTAAAAAGCATGAATTGATGTTCCTGTAATTCGGTATGTTTCGAACACAAAGCGCAATTGACGACCCCAACCCGTTTTTTCGTGACCAAGAAATAGGAGGCTTTTCCACCAAAATTGAAGTGTTTTTGTTCTCAAATTGGGGCCCTGTTCTCGGAAATTTGCACCCACTAGATATAGTGGGTGTCCTTCTCAAAAGGTTTCACCCACGAGTACATGGCACCCTCTTGTGCAAATTTTGTCGTCAACCTGTCGCCACATGGAAAGTTGGAAACTCACAATTTCACAAATGAACCAAATCACCTAATTATGTACTTCAACGGTCTTAAGATCTGGGATAAGAAGGCTGAACAATGCGCTAGGTACCGCTTTTCTTGCGGGAACCCTTCCAGCAAGGTGGTGGCTTTATCAAAGCCCCTTGCAGAAAGTCGAGCTTCTCAAATTAGATCCGTGATTGACACGCCTGAGTCTTCACAAAGAAGCGGCTTGTCTGTCAGATCTCTTGGCAAGCCGCAAACCCCAGCTTTTTTCAGCATCTTTCACAGCAAGCATCAGATTCAGACCTCGGCAGTCGGCGGCAGCAACTTGATGAGAATCGTCTCAAAAGCTCGAGAGCTTGGATACCTAGTTATTACTGTACTTCGGAGTACCGAGTACAGTACAGAGTACAGCCGATCAAGGATTGCAAAATCACCACCTTGAACCCTAATTCTTCACCGACAAGTACAATGTACCCACGTACCCATCACCAGCCGTGACGAATGCCGATTCCACAACAGAGCTGTGCCATAAGCTGAAAAATCCCTCTTCCGGTATTTACGTTGACGCGTCGCATCAAACCGTCCCAAAAGGCTGGTCCTGACGTCCAGCGAAGCTATCAACACGCGCGCGGCGCGATTCTTTGCTGTAGTTAGGTATATACATGCCTTTTTCACATGCCAAAGTGCATGGCACTGAAGCTCGGGAATCGAGAAGCAACCCTGCTGCCCTGAATGCACGTAATCTATTCGCAAAAGCAGCTAATTTAGTAAACTGGATTTCGATCGTTATGGCTGAAAATTCTTGCGAGGATCAAAGGATGCAATCGTGCAAGGGCCTGGTTCTTAACTTCTTGTGCGGTGGAGAATAGCGGCGGCACGTTATTTACCACTTGGGGGTGGGTGTAACTTGTGAATGAGCAATTGCCAATCAGGCTGAAGGAGGCGGCAAAGAAGGCAGGTACTGGTATACAAGAGACACGATACTTGACTTCGTGTTGAACGAGATGTCGGGATCATCAGATGTCGGTCCAGATAGCCGTCTCGTGGGAATGGCGCTCTTTGGATGAGCCCCAGATCGGTCAGCCGTCGCATTCGCGCCGTTTGAGTTCTGCACTGTTCGCAGGGGCCAAATAAGGGCGATGGGCAGAGAAGCAACGTATAAACAATCTGCCTGCCGCTTGGCTTATCATCTTTCTTTCTGTCGGTTGTCGTTGGAGACAGCGGCCCTCACGTACTAGGTAGGCATCATTTGTGGAAGACATGTCCCCTTTGCAGCCAAAGTTATTCTGTAGATGAGGTACAGTAGATTCATGCAATATCGCCTGCTTCATCACGGGAATAAACGGCTGCGTCACAAGAGAGTCTCACAGGTTACGATACATGAGTGACGCATCAGCTTGCGCCAAACATTGCAATTAATTGCCAACAGATGTGTACGAGTACCTACACACAAAATATATTGAAGAACGCGTCGTCGACATGTGGACAAAGCGGTGGCAGATAATGCCGTGACTTTATCATATTGGATCGCGGACAAGATGGCAAAGGGTCTTGAACGCATTAAGCACGCGGACTTTTTACGCCGTCTTCATTTGACGAAGGCACGAGACTTCACGAGGCGATTCAGCTATCAGTTTTCGTAACTTGATTCAAAGGTATCGGGAGATTGATGGAATCTGCAGCCTCACGAGTGACGATGGCTCACATCTTCCGGCTGAGGGCCGCGTTGGGTGTACATAGCTGCTCATAAGCAGCTTCACATTTTGCCACTTGGACATGCCGCATCACTACCTAGTGGCCGAGACAGTTGGTTTGAGAGTACCTAGCTTGGCTTCACAACCCTCAATCCCTCGCACGTTTTCAAAACTGGTTGACTCATTACTTCCCACTGTACGGAGTAGAGATGTCGCAAAGCATGCCAATTTGGTACTGCATCGTGGCCGGAGGAGACTTTGGTGCGCTGAAAGTAAGAGATGGACAATTGGGCACATACTTTAACTTGAACGTCTTGTATATAGGTCTTAATTTCTGTCTTTTGTCCTCTTTCGATTTGCTGATAACGCGAATATTCGCTGCCCCTCGCACGCGTGTGGATGGATTTGACTTGTTGCTTTTCCCGGAAGAAATAATCGTGGAGGATGCCAATTTGCGCTGTATCGTGATTGTGAGTACATATCAATCGTGCACGATATGGATCTTACAGGTACCTAACACGCGATGCATATTGTCATCATCAGCCTGTGTCCTTGTGCGCTAAAAAATAGAGTTATCGCTAAGCGCTGTAGGAACACATGATGTCATGACACTCTGTCGCATCCAGGCACTCATGTGTAGGTACTAGGGAGCATGAAGGAGCATTGTCGCAGACGTGAGAGACAAGCCTAGATGGGGCCTCTGAACTACTCGTCTATTTTAGCATCGATACGCACTCGTTGCCACGAACACAGCGTTCAGAATCGATCCTCTTGTTGTTGTTGTTGTTGTGTATTTTACACCCCTGCGTCCCGGTTTTGGGCATACTAGGGTGTGCGGGGCTAATCCCCGGGTAAGGGTTCT
>SRPN01000515.1:0-12652 GCA_018360045.1 Claviceps capensis | reverse complement strand
CCCGAGGAAAGGCATTGTAGGCCCAGACGCAGCCATCGGTGAGTTTAGTGCCATCCGAGACGTGTTGTTGGCTCTGAATGAGCCGACCGCCAAGCGCGAGCATGCCGCCGGCAAAGCACGTCAGGTGGCCGGTGGCGGGTCTAAGCTTGACATTACGCGAGGGGTCGTGACTCGTCGGGGTCCATGGAAATGAAGCCGGCGAAGAGGATGTCGGCCTTGTCGGGGGTCATGGGCCGAAAGAAGAGGTGCGTCCGGGCGGTTAGAGTCACGTGTGCATGGCCGTATCGGCCTCTGGGGGTCCGTGCGCGCCGATGGTGCAGTCTTTTGATGGCGCGGAGAAGTAAACTGCAGTGGATTGGTGCACTGTAGCGTTGGCAGGAACAAAACGAAAAAACGAAGGGTGCGAACTGTACTGTATGCGCAATATAATGATGAAGAAGTCACTCTCATGAAAGATGACTGTTCATTTTGAGAACTCGTTTCTGTTCTTTTGGCGATTTGGTCGCAGATGATATGATAACGTGAAATTCACTTCTCGCCAGATAATAGATTGATCGGTTATTTGTACCTTATTTTGGGCTTCCTATGTCTTGTTTCGACAAATGGCCTTAATGGGGCTTCGGAAAGATTCAGTCTCGATTATGTTTTGGCTGTGATTGGATTGACGGTTCGTTAGAGAAAATGGTCTGGAGGGATCACTGCTGAGCTGCGTGTATAGACCAGATATACACTCTTAACTTCAAATCACCACATCTCGATATTCCACTTTCAACACGACACCACGATAGTAGCTGGCCGGCTGTTTCCTTCGACAGTTGCATTGCTTATCGCTAGTGGCCATAATGGCACGTGTGATGCGGTGTAGTGGGTGTGGTGTTTACACAGACAAAATTGACAAGTATATGCCGTTCTGCGGTCGCGTTGACGCGAAAACATTTCAACGGGTCTCTGAGTCACGAAATAGTTCGTACGCCCAAATGCTGGGTTACTCCTCAAGCTTTGTAGAGTTATCCGGCGTTGAAGTACAGTACAGATAGTGGTTACTGGCTGGTGAAGGGGAGGAAGGGTGCCAGTTGGCTAGATAGCGTCTAGATATCTTTGAGGTGTGTCTTATCAATGCTTAATGCTTGTGAAAATGTCCCTGACACTTGTGGTATGTTACCAGTGCAAACAAAAAATGCGTTGAGAAGAGAAAGGTGTGTATGTAGTTACATCATGTGTGTGATTGGGTAACTGCAATTTGGAACACAGAAATGGCGGAATTGCGGATGTCGGAGGGCGTGTCTTGTGTGCGACCCTAATAACGGCGGCCAATTCCGTTCAAGCGCTTTCCTCACCACGGCTAACGAACGTCTACAAAGACTTTCATCAACACCAACCTCGGTCGACGTCCAGAAAACTTCACTGCAGCGCGTTATCAACAGACACTTCGCTCTCCAACACTCCTCTACGCCTCCTATGGCCGTCGAAGGGGCCTCCGGCGACAGCCCTCTCGGCCCCACGCCCCAGTGAGTCTGGGTGCAAACCAAAGGCCACAAGTCCCTCGGCGTGACGCAAACCATCCAACATGTCTATCAAGACAGGCGAATCGACAAGAGGCTGACCTTGGTCATAATGTTCGCCTAGCCCCCTCAAGATTTTCGACACATGCCGCAAGCAAGACAAGTTTGTGTATGCGTGTGCGCCCATGGTCCGCTACAGCAAGGTACAAAGTGTGTCTGTGGTACTGAAGCGCGTGAGTCTTAGGGCGGGACTGACGAACAGCTAAGCTGGCGTTTAGGCAAACTGTTTATCAGTATGGGACCGATTTGTGTTGGACGCCGATGATCTTGGCGAAGGAGTTTAATCGGAACGGATTTGCGAGAGACAGCGGTTCGTATTTTTGTCTTTGTCGCATAATTAATGGTTTCTCTTAGCTTTCTTGAGACCTGCCATTCTTCCCCCTCACCCGCCTAAACGTTCACGTCTCTCCTACATCACCTTGCCACTGCCTGAACAAGGGGACTTGTATGGTTTCACTCCTCCTTCTCCGTTCATGAAAACAAGCCATCTTGCGTAACCGTTCCAAATGAAGTTCAATTTTAAGCACACCAAGTAACGCCATGCCAATAGATCTCACCATATCAACAACACAGCCTCAACCACCCACCATTGTCCAATTCGGCGGCAACGTTCCCCTGGAACTTGCCCGCGCGTCGTGCCTGGCCGCGCCGTTCGTGGCAGGCGTAGACCTCAACTGTGGGTGTCCCCAATCATGGGCGTGCGCGGAGACGCTAGGCGCAGCACTCATGGACCGGAGAGAGCTGGTGCGGGATATGGTTGTTGAGACGAGGGAGCGGTTACGGGGAGATGGATGGGGAGTGCGTCTGGAAGAGGATCTCGAGAATCCGAAGGGGCGCAGCGTGAGTGTGAAGATCCGGGTCCATAATGACTTGAGGTGAGTTTGTGCTCTCTCCTGTCCTTTCCATCAGTGTATTCGAGTTCTTCACATCGCAAAGAAGGCAACGCGCTGTAAATTTGGTACCAGCGTACACACAGTCAAGCACAACTCAAACTCCTCCCAAAACGTCGAGAGCCACTCTGACCAGCTAACCCCCCAAAAGGAGAACAATGGATTTCCTCGACACAGTCATAGGAGACCCTCAAGCCAGAAACGTCGACTGGATCACCATCCATCCACGCACGAGGCACACACCCTCCACAACCCCCATCTTCACCGAGGCCCTCGAGATACTCACCCAAAAGTACGCCCCCACGCTACCGATCCTCCTCTCTGGTGACGTCTTCGACCTATCCACGCTGCCGATGCGTCCTCACCAACCCACGCCTAGCACTACTCACCTGGCCGGCTTCATGTCCGCGCGGGGCCTCCTCGCCAATCCGGCCCTCTACGCTGGCTTTGCGGCCTGTCCCTGGGAAGCTCTCGAGACGTTTATGTGCAAGCTTGTCCGGGCGCCGTTGCCGTTCAAGCTTGCATTGCATCATGTGCAGCAGATGACGGGGACGGGAATGGGTCCGAACAAGACGGCGCTGCTGTCCAAGAAGGAGAGGGCTGAGCTGAATACGCTGGGGGATATATTGGACTTGGTGGACTTTTTGGACCGGGTGGTGGAGGAGCATACTGGGAGGGTGGAGGGGATGAGGCGGGATTTATAGAAGGGGAAATGGTACCTACCTACATTAGAGACTGGCTCTCAGAAGTGGATATTACTGAAGTACCTGCATGGGGCATGGAGAATTTCGGATTTTCTGCAAAAAGCACGGTTCAATCAGAGGCAAATAAAATAGCCTTGACGGATTACGTACATCGATCTATCATCTAGCCGGTTTACGATACCTAGGCCAGCCAGCGAAGCAAAAGGCGCTGGAAATCGACAAACGGAATTAACAACATCGACCACCCGGGTATCATACTCATATTTGTGCTTTCATCTCCATCCACCCACATGACACCCGGAACCCTTACTCCGTAGCACAACAGACCATGAACCTCTCATCCCATACAAACAAAGCAAGAAACAACCTCCACTTTCCCATGAGTGAGGAAGAAGGACCATAAAAATGAAGATTATAAAGATGGACCGACAAGAAAGGGAGGAATAAGAAAAAGAAAACGAAAAAGCAGCTTCATCGTTAAAGCCCCGCCAGCATACTCTGAATCCCCTCAGACCCTGCATCATCCCTCTTCTGCACAAAAGCCCTAAAATCACCCTTACACAACTTCCCCCTCCCCCCACCGCTCTGCCCCGGCGCCAGCGCCCTAGCCTTCTCACGAAGCGCCTCCGGACCAACAATAAACAGGGAGCCAATCTCCGTAAGAAGCTCCACCAGCGTAGCCACGTCCTTGGCGAGAGTCCAGTCCCGCATCACAGACACATACTTTGCGATATCTTGCGTAACCATCAGACCACCCGTGGCATTGACCTGGAATTTCTTGAAGTGCTCAAAGAGGAGCTGGTGAATCGAGAGGGCGAGCTCGCTGAAGAATTTCTCGGCATTGAGCCCATCGATGGCCTGGTTGGCTTCTTTGGCGGCGCGGCCGAGAAATTTGCATATGTTGAGACAGGTGGGCGTTTGGAGGTATTCGAGCTCTGCGCCGCGGGGACGGAAATCCTGCTTCTTTTGACCGGCGAGTGCTTTGGTGAGGTAGTTTGTGATGACGTCAATGGTGATTTTCATGACGGCGTTGGTCTTCTTTTCGATGGCTTCGATGGCCAGGTTTCTCTGGGATTCCATACTCTTGCGAACGGTGGTGTTGGATTCGGCGAGGCGGATGAGGACGATGCTGATGAAGCGGTCCATGATGGCTGAGACGGTCACGGCAGGACGGATGGGGGGCAGGAATGACAGGTCGGGTTCTGTCTTGGAGTGTTCCACGATGGTTGCCTCGGCGTGGGCAGCGTCGAGTCCTGTCTGGATGTATACTTGGCCCATGCTGCTGAGGAGCAGCTGTAGCAGCGTGCTGACGTCCTTTGGCGTTTCGACCTGCGATCCTAGCTCCAAGGTGCGCTGGACGCTCTCGGCTAACCATTTGAGCATGCGTTTGGCGTTGGCCACGCTGAGGCCGCCGTCTTCTTCGGAGACTTCAATGTCATTCTTGTTGTCCTTGTCCTTGATGCCGGCGACTCGCAACATCATTCGTTTCTGCGTGGGCGTCAGATCCGATGAGTCTAGTCGCTCTAGGTACGCATCCTTGGCTGACGCCAGGAACTGCGTGCCCTGTTGAGCCAAGGACGCCATGAACCCCTGGGGTGCCTTCTTCTTGCGTGAATGATAGATGGTGAATTTGAAAAGAAGAGAGCTGTAGAGCTCCTCAAGGCTCTTCCGTTCTCGCTCCATGTACGAGCTGCCCACGAGGTATGGGATGAAGAGCTCATCCACTTGCTGGTCAAGCGTCTGCGCAATCTGTCCAGAGCATGGGTCCGGGTGTTCCGTGAGGCCGTGAGTCTTCAGATCCTCAATCAATGAGCTGATGTAGCTTCTCGATGAATGTAATGATCGCAAAAAGGCTAGCGTGGAGACCGTTTCGGCCTTGTCGAGAACCTTTTCGAGCCGCTGCTGGATGGATTGCTGAAAGACACGCTGGATGAACTTGATGAGAACGGTTTCGTAGTACGGAAATGCGCGCTTGATGATAAAGGACTCGTCCTGCATCACAATCCTGACCTCGTCGACGAGAGACTGCAGCCCGGGATCCACGCCAGGAGGGTCCGAGTCCGGATCGGCCAAGATTTCCCACGTCTCGCTGTCACCAATGGCTTCGTCGTTGAGCTGGTCGTGGTCGATGAAGAACTGGTGTTGATTGACGAATATGGCAATCACGCTAGCACCGCCATTGAAGTCGTATAGAACTTTGGAGCACTCCATCATGTCGTCGAAATTCTGAAGTCGGTAACTGTTGTTGAACTGCTCCAGCAAGTCCTGTTCGAGAGATTCACAGAATTTTTCAAGAATCTCTCGCGTATTATGCTGTTTAGGCGATGCGTTTTGTCCCGCGACAAGGGCCGGGCTCGAGCTGCCCCAGGATGCCGGATCCAGCTGCTGGCTCATTCTCATCAATTGCCGCGCAATGACGGCGCATCGGATCTTGTATTCGGCTGCGCCCTGGAGTCGAATGTCTTCCAGAAATGAAAGCACGCCCGACTCGCTCAGCTCCGTCCAGCACTGTATCAGAAACATGGCGTCCTGAGCTCGCCGCCGCTTGCGATCCAGCTCCTCGAGCTTCTCTCCGATTTGTACTGCCACGTTGCCTCCGCCGTCCGTCCTGCGGCTGGTATCGGGGGCACTGCTCGAGGTGTCTTGGCCTAGTGAACCATCAAGTGCTTCGAATGAAGTCATGGTCTGGTCGAGCTTGCGCCCCAGCCTATCGAGGGTTTGGTCATGCTGAATTTCGGCGCGGCGAACCTGGGACAAGAGCTCCGACTCCCTCTCTTGCAGCTCGTCTCCGAGCGAAGCTAATTGTGACAAGGCATCTATATCGATGAATAGAAGAAATTGACCAGTTAGTTCCATCAATGCGCATCAAAAGACGAATAGACAAGGAAGCACCTAGCAGGCAACGTACTTTCAAAGGTCCGAATCAACGGCTTGGAATCAAACGTCGTGGGAGCCTGTCCCGAGCGGCGATTGACAGGCACAGCACTGTCGGCTAGACTGTCGACAAAGTCGCGGACGATGAAGTCTTTGCTGGAGAAGTTCTCCAAGACGAAACTCGGCGCTTTGGGGTAGAGGCTCTTGGGCGGCCCTGTGCTGTTCCGGTCCATTGTGGGCGAGCGGCGATGCGACGGGATAAAAGACTACATGTGGGGAGCTGCCACACCAAAGTCGTGAATGAGGGAAAAGCCAGGAAGTCGACTCCAGCTTTCGGCGCGTTGTTGCATCGACAGCATCGAATCGTCGGGGCTTAGGTGTTTTGTCGACGTTCCACCTTGTCTGACTCTGACTGAGACTCGAGGCACACGCCCGCATCCCTGAGCGTGGACGACTGACGATGGGAGACGATACCAAGACCTTTTTGGCTACGCCACAGCCTCACCCTCAAGCCACATGAATAAGGACATGTCTTTGACCCGCCAACCCAAGCCACAGTGTGAGCTTTCGCGTCCGCGACGTAAGCGTGCCTCGGAGTGTGGCACTCCTGGCAATCATTCAACGCTACGACTTCTGCCCGTCGCCGTCGTCAAGTCCGGCGATCTTATACACTTTACTGCGTCTTGTTTCTCCTTGCTTCGTTTTCTTTGTCTTACTTTACTCCGCTTGCGGCCTGTGTCTCTCCACCGTGGCCGCGCGTTCACTGGAAGTCAAGGCGTCCAGTCTATCGAAAGGAGCCTTATATACCAGCAGCCCCCTTACGACCTGCTCCCGTCCTCCTATTTTGCTCACGCCTGGCCGAAGGACAATCGGTACCCGTCTTCAGAATGCCTCTATCCAGCAAAGATCGCGCGGCCTACCGCGCCGACGACATGTCGGGTCACAAGTTTCTCAGCCCAGGGGAGAGGGAGAGGATCATGAGAGTAAGCCCAAGCATTGCCTGTCCTCCCACAGCTACGGCGAGTTTCCCCTCAGTCTAATCATTATCCAAAAGGCAAACCTTCCCAATCCGAGCGAGATACCGACTGTCGCAGCTTCCAAGAGGCAATCGCAACGCCGATCTAGACTGGGCCTTCGACGATTTCTCAAAAACCAACTATTTGCGCTCGTTTTCGGCATATTACACGGCCTCTTCTCTCTGTACATTCGCATACGGCAGGCCTTCCACATTGTCAGCTACCAAATATCATCTATTCTGTACTACCATCACGGCACACCCGAATACATTCGACGAGACGTGATGGGATTGGGTCGGAGGCCCGGCCATCTAAGTGCCATCTTGAAAGCAGAGGAGAATCAGCGGCCCAAGGCCGATCTCGACCGTCTCATTGAGGAAACTGCCGAGCTGGCTGCGTGGTGCGCCAGCGCCGAGATTCCCATGCTCTCGGTTTACGAAAAGACAGGTGCGTGGTCCCATGTTTCCACGTCGTCCCCCACTCCATTACCACCAAGGAAAGGAGATGAAGGAATTGGGTGTGAAAGAGGGGAGAGGGAGCTTGCTAATTCTTCACAAACACAGGTATCCTGAAAAAGCACATGCCGCGAGTATACGAGGCCGTCATCCAAAAGTTCACTTTTTATTTTGCTGGCCAACACCCCAGCCTCTCGCTCACGTCCCCCCACAAAGACGCCTGCTCATCGCCCGCCCGCGTTGGTGACGGCAACAAGTACGGCCACCTCAAGCTACATCTCATCTCAGCCCAGGATGGTAGAGAATCTATCGTCGACTTGACGAGGACTCTGGCGGAAATGTCTCAGCGGGGTAAAATCTCCCCGCGGGACATCTCCATGGAATTGGTCGATGCAGAGCTTTCAGAGGGCATCATGCCCGAGCCGGACCTGCTCATATTGTTCAGTCCGAATGTCGAGCTGTCGGGATACCCGCCCTGGCAGATCCGCCTGACCGAGATATTTTGTCTCCAGGATAACCAGGAATTTGGATACCAGGTGTTTTTGAAGGCTCTACGGAAGTATGCCAGAGCCCAGATGCGGCGCGGCAAATAGGGCGGCGACGCACATGTGCAGTGCACTGCGCATTTGGTACCAGTCAGCCCGCGTGTCGTGGCATAGCTTCTTTTTGTTTCTGTTATTCCTATCTCTGAATTAGATGGCCGGCCGTGCAAGCTTTCCTTTTGTGGAGATTTAGTACTCTTTCTTCAAAGTAGCGAACTTGACATATGCATCAGCTCATATACTTTCGTATGTATCTGTTCTTTCTCAGTCTTTAATATCATTCTTCATGAAGCAGTTCCTCTTGAATTTCCCTCTTGCGGGCTTTCCTTCCACAGGTCCATCTGCCGATTCTTCTTATCCCATCTATATACCGGCCCCGTCCCAACATTATAATTGTAGTAGTTCTCCGTCCCGCCCTTGACCATCGCCTTACGAAACGTAATGTTTATACGCCCCCCATCTTCCTGATTCTTCCCTGTGCGTTTCGGTATTGAATGCAGCCAGTTCGACTGCGTCCTGCCCCTCATGAGAATCATGTCACCACTACCAAGACCCAACTTCAACGTCGTCTTGCCTTGCCCTCGCTGAGCTCCTCCTGTTCCCTCACTACCACCACCACTTGCGATAGGCTTATGTTTCATCAAGAAATCCCGCCTAGCGCCCAGCGAAAACGATGCAATGGCCGGTTCTGCGCCCAGAAATCTCTCGTCATCGCTGTGGAAGGATATGCTATCTGCGCCGGAGGCGTAGTAATTGATGAGACAGAAGTTAAAGAGGCATCCCGTTGCGGCCTCAGTGGATAGCCGCAGTGCGTCCAGGCATTGCGGGATAGGACGCGGAGGGTACCGGTCGTACTTTTTGTCTTGGGCTGTGCGGCCGGAGACTTTGTCTGTGGGGATGCCATCTTTGAAGAAGGAGGTTTCGTC
Organism: Claviceps capensis; assembly: GCA_018360045.1. Lineage (NCBI taxonomy): Eukaryota > Fungi > Ascomycota > Sordariomycetes > Hypocreales > Clavicipitaceae > Claviceps > Claviceps capensis. The sequence continues at coordinate 3,683 of SRPN01000515.1, read as the reverse complement.
TAGGCCGAAGACTGTTGTCCATCTATTCGGGGCAGACTTGTTAATATTGTGGGAGACTTGAGGGCAGTAAGAGAAGATATTAGGGTATGAGATGGAAGTGCGAAAACGGGGGACGGGAGAAACAGAAATTTGAAGTATGTCATAAAGTTGATTCACGAATGGGGCAAATGAAATCCAATAAGTCAATGAGGAAGATGTAAGACGCGGAAACTCACCGTGGTGTTTTGATATGAGTCTGTACGCCCCCGCGCTTGACATCGTATTCTACCCTATAAAAGGGCAACTCGGCGCGCAGAAACTCAAACAGCTGCTTGGCCATGTAGGTAGGGATAAAGGGCTCAAAATAGAGGAGATCCAGGTCCGGCTGGTCGTTGATCTGTCTGCCTGGGCGGGCGGGAACCGATGAAATTTCTTTGCTGAGTGAGTCGGGCAGCATGTTGATGGGATGGGGATACGAGGCGTGCTGGGATGTGCCATGCTTTGGTGATTTTACTTTAGAATGGTCCTCTTTAGGAAATTTGTACGCGAAATACGGCCAGAGTCTGTGATAGCTCTCTCTCGGATTTTTGATCTGATATGACTTACGTGGTCCTGATTCACGTGCGTATCCTGCGTTCGTGCCCTCTTCGTGGACGATGTGAAGAAGGCGTCTAGGGTGCGCTTGGCCATGGCTCTGGAGCTACGGGATCGTTTCGAAGGGGCCAATTGAATTCGACGAGGACACAAAGATGCAGAAAGACTATTGGAATTTAACAAAAATCTTGTAATCCTCATCTTCTGGTAACTTGGCCTTTGCTTGACGAGAACCTTGAGTGGTGGATGTAAGTCGTCAAGTTGATGACGACATGCCTGTTGCACAAAAGAATGGGCGCAGCCGTCTGGCCACTCTGATGTGCTTTGTTTACCCCTATATACAGTACCCTGCGACAATGCCGAACCTCGGCCGTCCCTCTGTCCCTTGATTGGACAGCCTCGTCATGCCGCACGGGAGACACTTATTTTTTCACCCCAAGAACTGATTCATTTCCACCTACATATTATGTACTGAATATGTATGAGAATTCTGAATATGTGTACACAGTACGCCTCAAGGGTTTGAGAACCTGCCTCAACGCTTAACCCGATTTGGACGTGGCAGCTCACCGTCACAAACCTGCATGTCGATGTATGTACTTCGTTCGATACATTGGAGTACGTTGCAGTTCAATGTCCTCGTACGCGGAATCAGAATAACGTTTCACTCATGAGAGAATTTGATCAAATTCTTTTCTGCGCGCCGAGAAAAAGGAGCATCATAATCTCATGGGGAGGGCCGAAACAAATAAATCAATGCTTCCTCTCCTCCCTGCGTTTGGCACACGAACTCTTCTTCGCACTGTCACGGCGGCAGTGGCTCGACGTATCCCACGCGTTCCCTTCTTTCGCACGGCTCCTTCCCCTAGGACCATCACATCAACCTCCCTGGCCGCCCATCGTCGAGTGTCACCCAACATCTCCTCGCAGGCCGGCTTTGACCGCATAGACGAGTCGGTCAAGGTCGAGAAGGAGACGCTTCCTTTCTATGAAGAAGGACTGTTCTATCCTGCGCGCATCGGCGAGGTCATCCGCGATCAGTACCAGGTCATAGCTAAGCTTGGATATGGCGCCTCGTCCACCACATGGCTGACCCTGGACCTCTTGTAAGTCCCCACCCCCCTTCCTTCTAACCCTAAGCAGTTTGTAACTTTGTCTTCTTACACACGCTCATAGAACTACTCGATACGTTGTGCTCAAAGTGCACGTCACTCATGTACCACACCTTCGAGAGCTGGAGGTGCTTCAGTACATGAAGTCCCTCCAGTCAGGGCACCTCTGTTGTGAGCAAATCCGACTAATTGAGGATCACTTCACAATCCAGGCCCCAGGGTTCTCACGGCTCTCACATCGTCTTTGTTCTGCCTCCGCTTGGCGTCAGCGTCAAGCTCCTCCAAGAGCTGCAGCCCGGTGGCGTATACGAAGAGTACCACACAGGATCAGCAAGTGAGCGGACCGTCTTAGCTCTGGAAATTTCTACACCATGAGGTCAGTGTGATTCATACCGATAGGTCTTCGACTACCCCTTTTTTGTTGGAAAGAGAGAGAGAGAAAGGGGAGAAGGGCAAGCACCTGCGTTGATGTGATCATCCGTGCAGACGTTCACGCTGGAAACCTGCTTTTCGGGATCATTATTATATCATAGACGAGACTCAGTTAGCTCAGTTCGAACTTCGAAGAAAACGAACGCATGCGCCCAACACCCAGGAAGGTCATCGGGGATCGTTTGATTCACGTTTCCCAGATGCTCATGACTGCCGCCGGCCCATCGCGCCTCTGTGACTTCGGACACGCTCGTATTTGCCCCGAAAGTGAGCTCCAAACTGGGCTCATCATGCCCACGCAGTACCGAGCTCCTGAGGTTCTATTAGATATGCAATGTGACTTCGCCGTCGATGTATGGTCGATTGGGATTTTGGTACGTCCATTCCCTTTCTTTAAGGCTCTTTTCACGGCATCTTTCACACAGTGCTGACCTTCCTTTACCCCAGGCGTGGGAACTTCTTGAGCCAAAAGGTCTCTTCCAGATCTACGACTTTAACCACCCTGAAATCAACGAGGCTTTCCATCTAGCCCACATGGTGAGAATACTCGGGCCACCACCCCTGGACTTCTTACGGAGAAACCCAAAGTCCCAGAAGTAATTGGACGACGCCGGCGATTGGAAGGGAGTGGCTTCCCTGCCACCGCCAGCGACGCTGCAGTCTGTCGTCACGTCGCTGCAGGGAAAAAGAAAGGACGACTTTCTGGGCTTCATCCGGGGGATGCTGCAGTGGGAAACCGGGAAGCGCACGTCCACCGGTAATGCGTGAAATCATCCGTGGACCTTCCAGTTCAGATCAGGTGTCCAAGGCCACTTAGAAGTAATAAATACATGACTGGATTGCGCAGAAAGTTCATTCTCTTGACGATAATGATAGATCTAACAGAGGTACTCCGTACAGCCTAAGAACATAAATTAACACATATGGTCTCTAGCGTGGGTAGGTACACCCAAGGTACCCCCAACAAGGGTTCCGCGGGTCTGAAAACGGGGCCTGCCAACCCCAAAACATGGATCAAAGGTGTATGTTACATGTATGTACATAAGTTGTGCGGCATTTGGTGTCTCGTGAGTCGTAAGTCGTGAGTCGTGAGTCGTGAGTCGTGAGTTGTGGCAGCGGACAGCCACGACCAACAGACTGCACACTGGCAGCAATATTAATTGGCAGAAAGTTGAAACCTCTGCAGCTTTCTTCATCAACGAACAGCGACCCGTCGCGAGGAGACGTTATTTTTCACCCCAAGAACTAACTCATATTCACACCAAATTACCTAGAGATTTGTATAGCCAAACCGGCCCAAGACAGCTTCTTGTCAGCGCTCCCATGTTCCATGAAAAGTACCATAATTCGCAATACACTGTATCGTCCAAACTTGAGCTTCATTTTTGGAGCCCATGTCCCTTCCAGCACGGCCTCAACGGGACGACGAGAAAGGTACAAAGCGAGATGAGAGTCAACTGAGTCAACTACAGTCCATATATATAGAGTATTGTTATTTCTACCACCCCATATTCTTATTCATACCACCTACCCCACTTTTGCCCCATATTTTCTTCGGCGGACTCA
>SRPN01000514.1:0-12685 GCA_018360045.1 Claviceps capensis | reverse complement strand
AAAATGTGAGAGAGCGATGACAAATAACAGAACTGCGACGTGATAGGACGGTTGACTGAAAGCGGAGCAAGGACCGACAGTTCTGGCACGGCGCTTTCCGGTCACAGGTGTGTACGGACATATGTACCTCTAATGTATGCAGTACAGTGTTTGCGGAGTCCTCTCTCACCACGTAAGACCACGTGACTTGCGTCGCAGACCCTTCAGTTTTGCCTATCCTTGGCGCGCACTGGCACAGCTTCGCGTGACTGCATTTTTTGTAATCCGATCGGAATCGAACTGAGCTAGGACTAAGCTTTCAGTCCAATAACTCGATAGTACTCCGTACTGATACCGCAAAATCTTTAAAAAAAAAAAAAAAAAAAAAGGCCTAGGAAGACACCTTACTGTAAGAGACACGCAAGATCGAAGCTGGCAAGATAATCTTTGTGAGGAATCGGATGCCCCTACCGACCCGACCAAAAGGTCAGAACACTAAGCTGGTAGGAACTCAGCTTAGTGCGGGATATATAGGTACATGCAATCAACGGACAGCAATTACGGGTAACCGTCACAATCTTTCTCTCGATCATGTATGGTTCACTTTGGCTGTAACATTTGAATAACCAATCGGCCATATAGATACCAACAACCTTGCAAGGAAGATACATGAGCTTCCTACTGCAAAAAAACGGGCCAAATACGTACGTATTATCACGGAGCTAAGTACACAGTAAAGTAAGTCAGGGCTAGAGGTGATAGGAGCCCTCTTGGAGTCCTATTGGAGTCCGAGTTGGCAGTGTGGCACGGCTTTTGGCCTTTTGACAATTTGATGGAGCAGGTCTGATGTTTGCGCTCTCATCACGTGACGGGGGTACCTGAAGCTCTATAAATTTCCACCTCACGAGTCTCTCCATTCTTAGGTAGTGAATTCTCTCACCACGCACAAGCTTCGTCATTTGGCGGAGGTTACTTCACCTCCTCCATCCGTAGCGGCAGTTACTTGGATGATGCCAGTACTTGTGGTAAGTTGTCTGCACCAACTCTGCTTCTTTTTCACATCATCTGTCTGGAATGATGCTCTAATAGCATGTATTACCTGAACATTCTGATGTTACCTTTTATTACCAAGATCTCTGATCCAGACCCCCGTTTTCCTGCTTCTTGCCCCATTGACGTTGCTGGCATTGAGCTGCTGCTAACAGTCCCCAAGGCACAGCTATATGATATATTTGGCATCGTTTCGCAGGAGATATGCCGGCCTCTCCAGTTCCCAGCGGTCACTTCAACGTGCTCTATTTTGCCAACGCGAGCTCACATACTGGCAGAGACCACGAGGCTTGGCCGGCGCCTTTGCCTGTGGCTCGTCTATTCGCGGAGCTCGAGTCCAAGTATCCTGGCTTCAAGAACAAAATATTGGCATCGTGCATGGTGACGGTCAATCTTGAATATGTAACTGTTACTCATGTCGGTGACGACACTGGTCCGGTGATCCAAGAGTTTGACGAGGTTGCCATCATACCTCCCGTCAGCTCTGGTTAGAGCCAGCAAGACCAACGGCTGCCCCTGGATTGGCGCAAAGTGCGTTGGCAAGATTCTGACGTGCCGTGCTCATATTCTGTTTTGACTGTATTCGCAGCCTATGTAGTTATATATTCTCTGATGCGAATGAGCAGTCTTGAAATGCCTTTGGCACGGTTCCCTCATCCTGCGAAGCAGATCATCTCGCTCCTAGAATAGAAAGATGAGGAAATATTAGTTCCGGCACAAACACCACCCAGAAATTTCATGTGCTTATCGTAAGGTAGAGCCGACGTGTCGTCGAAGTTGAGAACATCGCATTCATGTCCATGTCTACAGACCTCGCAGTTGGTTGAGCCCAAGTTGAGCGTCTGATTGAGGCGACCGAGTGATGACCACTTGCTGATTCCTATCGCCCTTTGCCCGCCACCTACAAAATTCGTCGACCCCATCACGTGCGTGTGGTCTATTGACGTCAACTGTACTCCACGCTTCGTGTGAGTATCTACCCCCCGTGCGAATGAAATGTCATGCCGCATGCGTGTAGCACCCCTCCAGCGGTACTTTTGTCGCGAGAAACACCATGCCAATGGACAAATATGGCGAGACCGTGGATACAAGAAGCCAATTAGAAGACATGACGGATTGAGCGTTCGTGCCCTCCCGTCAACCGGCGGAAAGCCTTGACATGTTTCTGGACGGATGGCGTTTGTCTGCACAGAGGCGATGCTGTGTTCAGAAAGTGCCAATAGACAGGTAGGTCAGCCAGCCAAAGCTAAGGAACAACTTGAGCGTGTAAGAGCTCCATTGTCTCCAATTAAGATAAGATGCAACATATTTACAGGGGATGTGCGTTCCAGGACTGTGTAGTTCTCAAGGAGTAGAGGAACTTGTTGAAGATTGGCATTAAGAAAGTATTCACAAACAATGCTTATGTCGTTTCCATTCAAAGATCTTGCCCTACCAGGTAGTTTCTAGTACATCTCCACGTATCTCAATTCTCTAATTGCCTTTTTGAGATGTAAGAGCCGCTTCTATACCGCATCTATCGATGTGTTTATATGATTCATCTATTCATTCATATATGTCTTGGACACGCTTACCGCCATCAGGCGACCTAGGCCCATTAAACGGATTGGCCGTAGATTCAACACTGGAAACGTCGCTTGCTGATAGAAGATCACGCTCTGTCTCATCCACGTCTTCCTGCTCCCTGCCGCTTCTGCCGCCATTGGCAGTCTTGAGGACAGGAATCCTCAAGCGGCTTCTAAGTTCACCATAGCCTGCTTCATACTTTTGACCCATATTCACCATGTGCATGACTTCCTTGAGTACTTCACCTGTCTCGTCCATGGCTGCTAGAAAGCGTGCCAATTCTTTGCACAATTCCCAATCTCCCCCCTCAATGGCGCGTGACAAAACACGCACCGACTGGTCTGTGGACGACTCTAGCTCCTCTAGAGTATGCAGCACGATCAGGTACCCCCCTGCCGTCTTCAGAGAGCCCCGTTGTAGCGATTCTTCAAATAGCTCCGCCACAGGCGGCAGATAGGCAAATAACGTCTTCCATTGCCGCGCCTCGGTCTTTCTAGTGCACTGCAGCACCACGTCAAGATACTCCTTGGATGACGACAAGAGTGAGAGCACCCGGGGTAGGACCGCATCTTCAGGTTTGGGGCATGTGTCGGCCTCCTCGTCTAGTACACGGTGCAGGAGGATTTCCAATCCGTGCGACAGGTATTCCAGTTTTTGATACTGTTCACACAGTTCACCTGCTTCGATTATCCGGCTCTGTCGCAGGTAGAAACGTAAAACATCGGGCAAGAATAGATGTGTCTAGCAAGCAGCGGGCACACTGAGTTAGTATCGTGATCAACAATTGTTTGTTTGATCGACCATTTGAGATTTCTTGTCGTCGTCTCTCGTCTTTTCCTCCTCGGAAAGGCACTTACCCTGATGGCGAAATGGAAAAACGAAAAGGTGACATCGCGTCGTTGGATCAAATCAGACTCGACCCCCAAGACAATGCCCTTCTCTAAGATCACAGAAAGTGGATAAAAGTCGACTGGAACTGAGACAGATGGGGGCAATTCCTTGCTATTGTGGAACGATGTTGCGTCGAGTATTTGATTAATGTTCGGCCAAGCCTTGATATCCATCCCATCAAACAGCCAGAGGGAATGCTTCAGAGCAAGGGGACCTCGTTTCATCGATGCATCTTCAAACAGCCGAGTCATATTGAGCAAAGGTTGGTCCCTCATGTTGGCATGATACTCGACGTTATGTGCAATGATGCGCATATCGTACTTCAATTGACCCTCCTCGTTGAGCGAGGGGCTGAGGAGCACGAGCTTTCCATCTACCAAGAAGATGACGGATGCCACCGCTACATCCTGAGATGGGTCCCCATCTATGATCTGGCTCTCTGGCAAGATCCAGCTGAGTCCTCGAACCCTGGCAGGAGATCGTACGATGCCGTGGAACGCAATCTGTCCTACCTGGACCAAGCGAACTGAGTCGGACCCTGGAGTAAATATGAAATGATAGAGGATATTTTCGTACGTATACACGAGAAGTGAATCCTCTCCGGAAGTTGTCACCAGGACCGCCGGCGCGGTAATCCGTTGTCGAAATAACGCTTGAGTCAAGTCGAGCGCCGTGTCCCGGGAAAACAGACGTATCTCGTATGTTCTATTACTCTCGACCGCGGCAATAAGGATATTTCGGTACCAGCACATGCCACCGCGAACCTGAAACTCATTTTCCATCTCTTCCGTGACAAAGGTTTTCCATCTTCCACTGTTGACACTGTAATGAGCGAGCCCTCGGCGCCCAGCGACCGCAACGTACCGCCCATCCGATGATATCACTGTCTGGCGAATGGGCCACTGGTTCAAAAGATAGACGGGAGGAATTTTGGAAGTGTGCCACAAGAACGGCTCAGCCGATATGGTGGTCATGTCAGGGAGATCGTATCCTCGATAGACCATGACTGCTGTCGGTGTCTGGAGAACTGTTCGGAAGACGTTTGCTTCGTGATAACAGCCAGTTACCGCGTTCTTAGCCATCTCGAGACTCCATATAGCTTCATGGTCGGGCCCTACGAGTAAAAGTTCCGAACCGCCGCCAATCCAGGCGGCGGAGCGGCACCCTACCAGCCACTTCTCCTCATTTCCGTTTGAAATGCGAGCATCGGCTCCCAAACTGTTGCTTCCCAGCTTGCCAAACATGCTCCATGTCGACCAGCCCCTTTCGAAACCTGCGAAGAGACAGTATCCATCTGGAGAATATGACAGTGTTGTGAAGACTCCTGCAGCTATGGTGGATACAGGTACGCGCTGCTTGTGCGACAGTACAATGTTTCCCGCATAATCCCGGACTGAATAGACACGGACTATGCCATCTGCACAACCAACAGCGATGAGCGAGAATCGCGCGTTGATCACGGCTTTGACAGCAAAAGTTTCCAAAGATTCAGGGTTGTGGAAACAGTGGCCACAGAACAAACGCTTGTCATCTGAACCGTCGTGGTTAGCGTCTGCAGGCAATACTTGGCGTTGCACGGCGTATGCCCGTCCGTCACTCGTAATCCATGTTGCCAGGTTCATCGGTCTGTCGTATGTCATTTCAACGACCGAAGATTTGTTCTCAACCCATTCCATTCTGCTTATGAGCTCAGTTCTCGTTTGATTGCCGGTGCTGTCGGGGGTCCATCGTATGCACTGTACTGCTGCCGGTTTTCTTGTCGCCACAACTAATTCGTCGTCGAGCGCCAATGCACTCTCTATCCCAGCGTCGATCTTGATCACCATCCGAAATCGTACACTGACGTCACGCACGCCTGGGCCCTCTCCTGGGCCCCAAAAAATTTGGTCTCCCTGTAGTCCTGCCTGAGAGCCAATGAGACTCTGCTTCCGTCGTTGTATATTGTGGTAGTTGGGGAAGTGTGGCTTATAAACGCAAGACTCGCCATCCGTTGCTATAGAATAGGTTATCAGGTAGCCCTTGGAGGTGCGCACTACCAGAATGGCCGAGTCTCCGCGCAGGAGGAGGTCGACATTGGTCCCGTAAGACCTGATGGACAATTCGGATCGCACGACAAGAGCAAGTATAACGGTAGGCTGTAACATTTTCAGTACATGCCTCCGCGAGCCTGTCCAAACTAGTTTAATGGGAAATTGGCAGTGTCGTGAATTGGAAGGCAGCTCACCTTGGTTTGCCATAGCGTGATGCTTGTAACCGTGGCCACGCCAAAGATGTGACCCGTGCGGGCGACGCACAAGGCGAGCACAGGGTATTTCAAAGGAAGAGCTTTTTTTTTTTTCGAACCATTCGAAATTGATATATCCTTGCTCGCGGTTTGAAAAGCAAAGTCGTCTTGTTCGATTGACTGCACGGCTGGTGTGGCTGGTGTGGCTGGCGTGACAGGTGTTGGCGGAGGCTGAGCGTCGACATCGCTTTCGTTCGTCGCAGTTGAGGCACGAATATGGTCATGCTGTTGGCTGACGGGATGCGATGAGCTCGAGCTACCAGGTTGTTCTAGACCATCATGCGACACAAACAAGTTCAGTTCGGGGGTGCGACCGCTGCTCGTGGCATAAATTCGCGGAGTGCCAATGGGCCAGTACATGATGACCGCTTACTCTTCCTGCAATCAACTATTGACAGCGTTCAGCGTTCGGTGGGTGCGACTAGACAATTGAAATCTCGAAGTCATCTCCATGGATTGCGACGCGTTGGGAGAATGGCGCTCGGGTTCATTGGTTGGCTGTATTCCGAGGTTGGCATGCGGCAAGCCAATGGCAGGCGATGAGAGAACTGGATGATGATGGCGGATGCGCAGGTTCACGAGGAGGAGTGGATGTATATGTACATACCTGTCAACTCCGCAGACACTGGAGTCTGGACAGTGAATCAGTGATACATGCTCACCTAAAATGTATTAGCGCGGTTTGCTGCCTACTCACTGGCGCGCGCAATTGTAGGAGCGCGAAGTTGTGTGCGAATACCTGATTACGTAACACTGAACCTCAGAGCCAACTTCTTTTTCACTCTCGAGTACATATGTATGATGTTTCTTGCAACTTGTCCACTCCTGGAGTTTATTAAATGAGGATATATGTGGCTACGGCATCTTTATTTAACGTTTTCAAGAGCTCTGCCACATCTCTGTTCACACCTTTGGGCTACTTGGACCTTCACAGCTGTTGCCACCACCGACATCGAAGCTCTGCAGGGGTCTCAACTTGATAAATGAATGGATGACACCGGCTCAGCAGATAGCGGATTATGACAGCATCATCAAGGTGCGCAGCAGCACAGGTGACCAATTTCATGTTGTGTCATCCGGGTGGGAGTAACATAACGTCAGTTATCGCGACTGAAGAGGCCGGTATCGGCCGGCCTCCGCGCAACTACACTTCTCGCAGACGGCAGGGCAGAGCGTCGCAGGGCGTCACACGCCCCAAGCTCAGAACGTCTCGACTAGCAGAGGGTAGCCAGCCAACCGGAGGCGAGCGGAGCCCCGAGCTGCACCAAAACAGCAGCTCGGCGGAGAATTCTGAAAGGCCGACGCCTTTTTACGGAGTCGATACTGTCTGGCCCACCGACGATTTGGCTCCTGCGAGGAAACGAATGCCATCCATCTGCTTATTAGGCAAAACTGAAGAAATTGTTGTAGTACATACCTATGTACCTACATACCTTGACGTTAGCAAACGCCATCTCGACACAGACACAGACACAGACACAGTGGCACACCAAATAGCCAGCCATGACGCTAGGAACGGCATGGCTGATGTCGGACGCCCAGGCCATGCGCCGTCGCACAATTTACGACTGACAACAAAAATGAACTCGAATCAAATCGGCAGCTGCAAGCCTGCAACCTTGTGAATTGTAACCACCACCCTGCTCCTTTCCCTCCTCCTCCTCCTCCTCCTCCTCCTCCTCCTCCTCCTCCTCTTTCTTCTTCTGCTTCTCCTTTTCCTTCTCGTGTATCTTCGAAATTCCAGCTTCGTCTGACCCCATCAGCTTCCTCGGCAGTATTCAACATGGCTATTCTACAACCTACCAGCGGGCATGTCCAATCTCTAGAGGCCAACTCCGATGGAGCCAGCACCACAACCAATGGCACAATTTCTTGTTCATCGATCCTTGCGGATATCAAGGCAAGGAGAGTCAAGTCTGGCAATCTTGTTGCCGGAGTCGCTGCCGCGTCAGACAGTGACATGTTCAAAGGCCCTGTGAGTTGATCATGTGTAGTAAGCTCATATTCAGATACAGACAAAGCGGCGGCCTAACGGCATAGAAGACAGTGGGTAAGCCTAGAGCGAGGCGATGGGACAGTCAGTTACAACTCACAGCCTTGTGTAATTGTGCGTCACTTCACCAAACTGATCAAGTATGCATCCAGGCCACTTAACCAGGGAGAGTCTCGAAAGAAAGCCGTGCACTCTCAAGCAAGCGGCCCACCATCTTAAAAAGCCCGGTCTCATCTCTCTTGGAGGTGGGCTGCCGTCCAGTGAAACGTTTCCATTTGCTGAAATCGGCTTAAAAGTGCCTGTAGCTCCTCATTTCTCGGAATCAGACACTCGTGAAAGAGGGCAGACAGTGGCGATTGGCAAATACGATGTTCGTGACCACGGAGGAACCTACGACCTGTCGATTGCCCTCAACTACGGCCAGTCTACTGGTTCAGCCCAGATGATGCGTTTTTTGACCGAGCATACCGAGATTGTCTGTAATCCCCCATATGCTGACTGGCGGATCTGCCAAACGATCGGCAGTACTGGAGCTTTGGAGCAGATATTGAGAATGTTTTGCGACAAAGACCGTAATGATTCGGTTTTGACTGAAGATTTCAGCTTCTCTACGGCTCTAGAGACTATTCATCCTCTCGGAATCAAGGTTTTTGGCTCTCCCATTGATGATGAGGGACTGGTGCCCGAGGCCATGGATCACATTCTCACCAACTGGGACGCAATGTCCCGCGGTGCCAGGAGGCCCCATATTCTCTACACCGTTCCCTCGGGTCAAAACCCCACAGGAGCTACCCAGAGCCTTAAGCGTCGAAAAGCTATCTACGCTGTCGCTCAGAAGCACGATTTGTTCATCGTCGAGGATGAGCCATACTACTTCCTTCAGATGCAGCCGTATACTGGTCGTGGTCATCCCGAAGTCACTCCACCTGCAAGGGTCGAGGATTTTGTATCGTCACTGATACCAACGTATGTCAGCATGGATTTGGATGGCCGTGTGTTGCGCATGGACTCTTTCTCCAAAGTTTTAGTGCCAGGCTCACGACTCGGTTGGGTTGTCGGATCCGAACAAATCATTGAGCGATATCAACGCCATGCCGAAGTGGCCAGTCAGGGGCCTAGCGGCTTCTCACAGGTCATCTTATACAAATTACTCGATGAGACATGGGGGCATGAAGGTTATCTGCAATGGCTAATGAATCTCCGCATACTGTATACTAGGAGAAGAGATGTCTTGCTGGCCGCTTGTGAAGACCATCTTCCTCAGGATATCGTGGCGTGGACACCACCCGCTGCCGGCATGTTTGTAAGTCATGGACACTTCTCTTTTACCTACTTTCTTTCTCTTATCCTGTTTGATGAGATACAATTGGAAGAGAGATTTGAAGACTTATTCTCATGCTATTTAAATCACAGTTGTGGCTCAAGGTAGACTACTTCAAGCACCCTCAAGGCCGCACCAAGGCCCTTGAAGAAGTTGAGCAGGAAATCTTTGACTCCTGTATCGATGGCGGTGTTCTCGTGGCCCGTGGCTCCTGGTTCCTGGCCGAGAAACAGAAGCCTATGCCTGGACTGTTCTTTCGAGCCACGTATGCTGCCGCAAGTGCAGAGAACATGAACGAGGCGATTCGACGCTTCGGCCAGGCCGTCCGAGCGAGCTTTGGCAGGCAATGAGTAGCACTGCCTACCCAGGTGAATGTCTACATTCATTGTGTGCCGTGATTCAGCGATGGTAGAAAGGAAGACGTGGCTTATGCCCAGACACGCAAGCGAGGTACATAAGAAATTGAAGAGTAGGAACACGGACAAGAGACCTGACCGTGAGTCTCTTAGCTGGACTTGTACGCTTTCATTCTGTAGCCTCCATATTTATTTTAAATAGTTCCAGACATGCGTCTTCCGTATCCAAGAGCAAGTCAACCTTTTCATACCCGAGTAAATCACGTACGAGAGACTGGGCTCGTTTTTCTTTCATGCTCTCGAAACATGCCACATGGATGAAAGAAAATCACTCGGTCACGATGGCTCATCATATCCAGGCATCGATCTCGCGGATTATTACTCTGCGCACACGCGCACGCGCTCAGGGAAACGAAGGAGAGAAAGGGTTTCGGGGGTTTATGGCTTCTCCTCATTTTCCCAAAACGCAACATGAACGCCCTGACCAGGCGACAAGACCACGTCGGCCTTAAGAGCAGGGTTACCACCATCGAGCGCAAACATGTGGCTTTCAAGCCGGCTATATCGCTGAAACATCCTCACGAGAACGTAGCTTATCTCAGTAAGCGCAAATTGCTGGCCGATGCAAATGCGGGGGCCGGCGTTGAAAGGAATGTACTCATAGGGTTTCGGGTGCCAGTGTGTCCAGCGCTCGGGGCTGAAGACGGCGGAATCAGCGAAGGTTTCTGAGATAGGGGGGTACAGCTCCGGCCGGCGCTGCATGACGAGGGCCGAATAGCCAATCTTTGTGTATCTAAGGACGGGAAGGGGCTCGGAGGCGTCGGGGCCGCCGCCGCAGGGGAGGGTGCAGTCGCGAAGGGCGATGCGAACATTAAACGGCACAGACGGGTATAGGCGGAGAGTTTCGTTTATAACGGCCTTGACATAGGGCATGTTCTTGAGGTGCTCGTACGTAGGGGGCTTTGCAGGGCCGACGATTTCGAGGATCTCGCGTCGCATCTTGACGAGGCATTCTGGATGGCGGGCGAGTTCATAGATGGCCCAGGATAAGGTTCCAGCTGTGGTGTCGCGGCCGGCGAGGAGCACAGAGACGACTTGATCACGGATTATTTTGCGATCGCGCGTGGAGAGGGCAAGGCGGTGGAGGAAGGTGTATCCCTTGTCGGATGTGCCCTTCGACTCTACTTCCTCGGGCGTCATGCGCAATGTCATTTCGATGAAGCGGCCTAAAAAGTCGTTGATGATACGCAGATCAGATCGGTACTTGAATTTGGGTATCAGATGGCGGAGACTGCGCGCACGGGAGGTGAGATTGTGGAAGCGTTGGACGTTGTTGAAGGCTTCTGCGAATTCTTGCTTGGGGTTGCTGGAGAGCATGCCGTTTTGCGTGGTCAGTCATTCTGGATCAGATTTCTTGATTCTCAGTTCGTTCAGTAAGGGCGGACTGCCAAGCATGTCAGCTGTGACGTTGAGTGGGAGTAGTTGATAGGTACCTCATGGATTTGACGTCGGCGCCGAGAAGAAAGTCCGTGGCCACATCAAGAGTATATCGATATAATAAGTCGGCTATGTCCAGGACCTGTCCATTCACCTTCTTCATGTCAACAGGCTGATTCTCGCCTTCCAAGGCGCCGCCGTTGGCAATGGCACGGAATAGCGTCTCCATGTGCGTCTCGAAGCACTGGAGGTCGCTGACACGGTCCTTCGTGAACAGCGGCCGCAACATCTGTCGACTGTTTTGCCACGAGGCCCCATCAGTAGCGAAGATGCTGTCGCCGAGAAACTCATGCCATTCGTCATGGAATGCCTTTCCCTTGCCATAGTCAGAGAACTGCGAAGCCAGGATGGCCTTGATATTGTTGGGGTCTACGGTGAAAATGACACGCTCATTGATGATGCGCGCTTCCACCGTGGTGCAATTTCGGCGTCCACCCAAGAAGAAGTCCCTCCAAACATCCATAGTTGCATTTGTCTGTAGAGCCTGTACGCTTCTGTAGATGATATCCAAGCCTTTTTGTAAGATGACGTCAGTCAGAGGGGGAAACAGTTAGCAAGCCCAGGCGGAATAGATCAGAACCTTACCAAACGGCATCCATGTGCTCACATCAATGCCATGATTGCCGAGGCGCTTGAGGCGCCGATTCTCGTCTAACCTGTTCACCACGCGGCGAAGGACCAAGGCAAGTAGGATGAAAAGTGCTATAAATTTGGCGGAGAGATAATCCGCGATGGCTTCTATAACAACCATCTCGGGAGAGAAGGTTTATTCGAAGAAAGAACTTTTGACTTTTATGGTGCGTGACAAGAATGGGTCACTGTAAATATTTTTCCAGAGCGACAACATTCTTGCTTCGATCCGGTAGCAAGCTGATGGCTTTAATATAGACTTCAGGGCAAAGTGAAGGCGAGCTGGGGCCCGGGTGTGTGCAGTCAGGTGGGCCACAGCTGCAATCAAAGTGCTCGTGAACAGTAACACAGTTTCACCGATTCCGCGTGTTGATCAAAGAGACTTGACGTCTTGGAACTTGGCTGTCTGCATGTGGCAAAGTGGTGTAGCGTATTACATGCATAGCTGAGGTTTAGCGTTTGTTAGCCTGGGCCCTGACAGGATGTGGGTACATAGTGGATAGGTAGGTATGTATGTACACACATACTCCGTACATCTCGACATACCTAGAAGAACACTGGGCCATACGACGGGATGCAGAACGGGATGCACGCGGACGGCCACTGACTGGTGGTGTACCGCCACGATGCACCATGCCTAGAGTCTCATGATAATCGCCCATGTACAGGTAGGTACAGTCCACTGTCCGACAGCTTCCAAGTTATGCACATGCGCCAAGCCGGCCGCGGCTATGTGTTAGGTTACAGGTACATTTCTAGGTGGACCGTGGAAGGCCCTCGGCACCGGATCGTCCCTGGCTCTCTGCTTTGAATTTTCAGGTATGTATGTACATGTACTCTGTACATACTCCGTTAGTCCATAACCCCGCGCGCGAGACGTGATGTAGGTCAGGCATGTAGAGTCCTTGTGAGGACCGCTACCACCCGGGACGCCTGGTGGGGCGTATAGAACAACTGACCCAAGCCCCTGTCACTGACTTGACCCTCTCTCACACTTGACCCTCTCCCTGGCCAATCATCTTCGAGGTAAGATTTTGTCAGGGTCAAGTCATCAATTTAATCGCAATTAACGTATTTCAAAACGTCTTCAAAACGGTAACTCGGTTCAGTGGCGCGAA